>PNEQ01013567.1:122173-149849 GCA_003012365.1 Medauroidea extradentata | reverse complement strand
ATTGTAACAAAACCAAGCGTAATGAGTATTTTCAAATAAAGCACCTCAAATGACAGCGAGTGAAACATTAATATTCTGAAAGAAAATTGTGAAAATCTGTTTTAGTTTCGCTGTCAGTAAGATAATGAAATTAGCCTTGAAGTAAATAGGGTTAATGCGGGTTGCATAGCGCGCCTGAAACACTGGAGTGGCCTCTTAATATCACCGAAAAAATGAAGGGTCCATATGCTGCTGCTGCTCAGGCGCAAAAAAAGTACGCTCATTTGTATTTTTATTTACTCCATTGTCGGCGCCTAATTGAAGATATATGACATGATTTTAAATCCAGAACCGCTTGGTCACTGAAGTACAGCCCATGCACGTGCATCGGCCCTCAAATCATGTTAACGGGCAGGAAATGTCAGATATTAGAATTTTGTACGTGAATTAGTATATGGGTATCATTGGAATGTATTGCGTATTGTGTTTTAGTAAAATATTATTCAACATTTTTGTTCAGAGTTTGACCGACTGAACAAACGGTCATTGTGGTTTCGCGCACTGACTACGTATTTTTTTTTATCTGCGTGTTACCGTAGCTCTGTTTATGGACGATAGCTTTCTTCTTGTGCGCAAACCCTTTCGGACCGAAAATGTGTGCTACAGTAGCAAAATGGTTTTATCCATATTCATGATATTGGAGGTGAGCCGTTTCGTGTCACGGCTAGCCCCGTAAATCCTAATTCCAAACCCCGCGGGGACCTTCCTGATGTACCTGGGGCACAAGGGAGCCCAACCTGCCCTTTTTATGGCAGCTAGGAATAGAGGTTTGCCGACCTCTGTTGTAAATTTTTTACCGTTGCGTTTTCTCCGAATTTAAAAATCGGGCGAGTGCTTGTTGTAAATTAATGTTCTGTCTCAGAAGTCTGATAGTAAAGTTCATATTTATTTTTAATTTGTCTAATATATATATATATATATACTGTGCATATAAATTTAACTATTTTTGAGTTAATTTTTTCATCTCACGAAATAGTGAAACTGCTTTCGTAAGAAGGGATAAACGTACTTTTTTTTCCTTATCTAACTTCAAACTGGGACTGCACATACACTAATTTATGTACCTGTTTGTGTGAAATGTCTGTCATGTTCTATTTTTTTAACAGAAATTTATTATTGATTCAACGTGTTGATCTGTATGAATTGGTGCAGTTTTATTTAGTTATAAACCAAGCTTGATACTTACTCAGGTATTTTATGTCTGTTCTGTTGTCCTTACAGTGAATTAATGAGCATAGGTTATACAAAATGTTCATCTTCTAAATATCATGCTCCTCACTAGCGCTGAAAGAGTGAGAGAGAAAATATTCTCAATAAATATAAGCGGTCGTATGCACAGTCTGGATGTAATGGCAGCCAGTGGCCGATCCAGCTATAGTTTTTTTTTTGGGGGGGGGGGGGGAATTTTTGAAAAGTAGCTACGCTCATACCCCTTGTCAAAGAACAGGGGGGGGGGGGAGCCTCTCCCGAAAAAAAATAGTTTTTAAGGTGCAAAAAGGTGATATGTAAGGTATTTCCTAAACAAAAAAAATTGACTCCACCACCTTAAAAATGTGTAATATTTTACAGATGAACTGTACACGAAAAGTCAAAGTAGAAAGCCCAGGCCCCGTGCCTTCACCCCTCGCCAGGATCCGCACCTGATGGCAGCAGTTGCTGAAGATTATTTTCCCGGTTGTCAGCAAGCTTATTGTAATGCCACTTTACTCGTGGATGTAGTTTAGTGGTCACTAGATTAATAACATATGTATAACTTTGCAGCTTTAAGAACCGGTAAAATCACGATACAGTATGTAGCCTACATGTAATTCATTTGATGAAAAACTGCTGCGGATTTTTTCGTATCTCTCGTTAAAATGTAGTCGAGTTAAACAAATGTTTTTTTTCCTTCCTTCCACCAGATTTACTATTTTCTTGCGAGTACAACCGCACATATGACCATAATATTAAACAAACCAATGTTTCTGCAATATTTCGTCAACATTTCTTCTTTACGTATCTGCAGGTGAATGGTCATACTACTTATACAGTATGGTGTTTTATTTCGTGATATTCTCGGAGTGCCGTTCCAACTTTCATAACTCGCTGTCCGATCCACCTGGAATGTTTTGTGGCCAAGTGCCGATAAATAGCGAAATGAACACATACAGTTTGAAAGCAACATTCGTATCCTTACGTCGTCGTGTGATTAACGTAGACATTCTTCAGTTTCTTAGGGTTGGAGTACATGTAGCCTTTCATAATGCCTTTGCTTTTTTTAGACACTTGATAGTGTTTGAGTGAGTGAGAGATTTTGGTCAGCGCTTAACATCGAGGTCTTTAGCGCTGGTGAGGGGTGACATGATGTAAGTATGGAGGAGCACCGGAATTAATGGGCGGGGGAAACGGGAGATCGCCGAGAAAACCTGCCGGCCAACGGCATCTCGTCCGGCGCTATTCCCACATGCGCAAATCCGGGGACCGACCCCGCCGGGAATCGAACCCGGATCGCCTTGGGAGGCGAGAGGTCTGACCCCTCAGCCACCGCGGCCCCGATAGTGTTTGAGATTACGTTTTATGTTACTGAATATTAAATCGTCCTTTCGCTTTCTGGCTCTAGTCTAGAAACACGAGCGCGCTTAGGGAAACTCAGGATCTCTCATAATGTAGTTTACCAATTGGTACGCGCCACTGCGTGACTTTCAGCAGTGCCCGTATCGTTTTATGATGCAAAAATAGGTGTACAGCATGTATATACATATATTTAATTATTTTAGAGTATTTTTAAATGTAATTTTCATTCTCGAAAAAAAAAGTTAACTACAGTTAACATTTGTAGCCTACTACTGCCACTTATACACAAACAACTTTCCTTAAATTATACTTGTGTACGTACGCCTGTTAAAGACATGTTCGTCGTTTAAGAATGACGCATTTTCTGCTGAAGTTTTGCGACTTTATTCGTAGACCAACCAGGTTTTACACGAAATTACTGAACATATTTGCAAAATGTTTTATGTATGAATATGATACGTCGATAAAATAACAGTATTAGAACTTTTAAGACGTTGGACTTACGGGATATATTTTATTGAAGCCTTTCTGTCCAGGCCGCCGAGCGATTTGCAGAGCTTCGGTTGTTAGCAGATTATTCGAAAACTGATCATCGCACATGGGCGATGTATGTTTAGAAATATTGCATGTAAAGAACGTTACACGTGTGTATACCCATTTAAAGTTCACCACAACTCATTAAAGCATGTTTTCTAGTGGCTGTAAACGACGAAGATGGGAGTTTTTGCGATATTTTTCAGGTCTGTAAATCTTGCCGCAGAATGTTTTAAAATGTATAGGTGTGTACAATACACATTCGTCTTTATAATGCGTCATAAAATGGGGTCACCACTGAAAGTTTCATTCAGGCGCGTTGGGGAGAATACTGCTCGCCTGTCCTGTAACTTTCGCGTAGAGGCCAGGGAGAGACATGATGCATGCTGTCTCGCTCTTCGCCGCTTCCGCCCTTCTAGGCCTTAAACGCTCACAATTCGTTTACCCAGACGGCCGCCTTAAGAAGGCGTGGCTCATTATTCAAAGCTAAATGCATTAATATATGACTGAAGGTTTCTTGAAGACAATCTGCGAAAATTAAACAATAGCAATCCTAAACAATAGTGTTAGTCAACGTTGTAAACTAAATTGTTTCCAGTGTTACAAACTTCTGAGACACAATCTCTGACGCCGGAAGCTCGTGTATTTAACTGCGGCGCAAGAGATCACGCGTAACGAATGAGTAATTCTGGATAAATATTTACTCATCAAGTTGGCAAATACCATTATCTAGGATTGTCATTGCGTTTATTATCCTCATTGGCTTCAAAAGTAGCGTAGAATTCAATTGATGTTTTCAGCGTTTATTTATCTACCACGCACACTTAAGTAGCTATATTAAAAATATCATGCTTACTAATGTACCACTCACCTGCTCAACGCCCTCTCACTAGGTAACGCTCGTCAACATTATCGTTTTGTGTTTGTTATTCATTGTAGTATCTTATTAGGTGGTCTTTCATACGGCGACACGTTGTGAAAGAGTATAATTCTTAGGTGCTGAATACAGTCTCCATGCCTAAAGAAGATAAGTTTGTACTCAGACCGAAACTGACCTTACCGGGAATTCTTTAAGGGCGCGGCCTACCGCAATTTTCATCACCATTTTTTTATTTTTTATTACTACCAGATATTTTTTTCTTATTTTAGACACAAAATGTGACAAAATTTGGCTCTTACGAAAAGTTTTTATCTCTCATAGTTTTCGCGTAATGGCGTGTTAAAGTCATATTTTGCATGTTTCCGTTTTAACGACTACACTGAAACCAACTGATATATCACACTCAAAAAAATCACAGTGAGTAAAGACATTGCAGTCTACAATGACATGTTCATAAAATTAAAGAATAAACATTATTTGTATTTTTAAAAAAAATTGTTGAACTTTTTAAATTTTTATTTTTGTTACCGTTTGCATACGTGGTTCGCGATCAAGTGATCATTTTTGAAACCGTTGGTATTTTTATTTTCCTTTCAGATGATTTATAAATTCCTGTCATTTTTAAAATACGCAAAGCAACCTAAGACGCAGTCAGTGTATTTATAATACCGCATTCAATAGTAAATGTCTGTGGTCACAATATACACTATTATGTAATTACTATTCTAGATACGATGGTTTTCAAAACGGCTCATATAGTCGCGAACCACCTATATCGTACTCAGGAACCACGGTGCACTTAGCCGGCATGGTTACACCAGTTGTTCCCATTCGCTGGGAGTTGTAAATTGCCTTTCTGTTCTACTCTCCTGATGCCATTGACGGTGGCTTACTATCTCAAAAATGCATTTCCCATAGTTAATACGACCGCATGTGGTGGCGCAATCTGTGCGCCCAACACTTTGGCATTCGGGACAACCCGCGTTCGATTCCTGCCACTGGATATCCTGATTTGGTTTTTGACGTTTTCCCCGTAAAATGTTCTTTAAGGGGTATGAAAAGGTGCGATGTCGAGCCGACGACTCGAACACTCAGTCGCCAATTAAAACTGAACTACTCATCAAAATTCGATGATATTTGTTTGTAGAGTAGATGTTTTATCAGCGGACTACGTGGTGTTTTGCTTTACTTTCGAGTAAAAGAATTAGAAACAGTTTTTAGAAAAATTAGGGCTTGAAACCACAAAATCCATAAAAGTGGAAAACTGTTTTAAAAGTTTTTAATATGGTATCTGAACCTATGTAATAACCGAATTTCAAAAATACTCGTGTCTTCATTTGAAAATAATTTTAACTTCTGTAAACCTCTCGCGCAGAGATTTTCGGATAGTAAAATTATTTTCAAATTAAATCACGAGTATTTTTGAAACTCGGTACTATAGAGGCCTAGATATTGTCACATTCAAAATGATAAAACTGACGGTTTTCCATTTTTTAGATTTTGTGGATTCATCCTTTTATTTTTCTAAAATCAGTTCTTTTTATTTTTACTCGAAAGTGAAGGACACTACCGCAAAGTGCTATATAAATATATGTCCCCTGATAAAATATCTACTCGGCAAGCAAATCTCATCTAATTTTGATGAGTAGTTCAGATATAATTGACGATTGAGTGTTCCAGCGTCCGCTCGACATCGTAGCTTACCATAGTTCTTAACAAAATCAACGGCCGATTACTCTTCTAGTTCCTTTCATTATGTCAAGTTGTGTATAGCCGTTTCCAGTTACTTCGCTGTCAAGATGTATGGCCCAGATATCATACCTTTACCCTTGTTAGTACAAATAGTATTCTGAATTAGTAGTTTTAGATTTGTGCGAAAAATATTTTGGGGTTAGTAAATATATTTTCTTCTCAGTTTTTTCGTACTGTGCAGAGTTCCGTTATTAAGTATCTCATAACAGGCATTTATCTGACAGTGATAGATTTTGAAGGCATCCATTATTTAGGAATGTTGCTCTGACTCTTAGTCTCATTACTGAATCAGTCACAACGAAGTATTCGGGTTGTAGTCTCATCAAAAATCCATTAAGAACTTAATGGTGGCCATTGATATCTTCGCGTGACAGATGAACGGCGTAAGTGCACTTTTTGTTATTTCTTTGTTTTCAGCCATATTTCAGTGAATGATATAGATCTGGAAAGGATTCATGGCATATTATATAGGCAAATAAAAGGCCGCCAACAACAGTGTAATGCAAAAATAAGTAATAACTGTCTGGCCGTAAAAGGCGAAGTGAACGCGAAGTATCATAAAAACTTCAGAGTTGGAAAAAAACTGGGGTTGACATAGAAATTATTGCTTATTTTTAATTATAATCATTAAAAAAATCAGATAAACGTGGCTGTAAACTTACTCTAAAATCAATGTAACTGTAGTTTTGTGTTCAAATATTACTTTTTATTCTATATCTGATCCTCACATTAAGGTATAAGTGTATAAATGAATATTCTGATGAGATTGTTACCATACAGTTTTATACATTCGATTTAAGGTTGATCATTAGCTAAATCGTTTTTGTGTTCATTTTAAATTCCTTTAAAATGTTACATGAGAATTACGTGAAATTGATGCAATGAAAGAAAAATTTTGTTAGTATTTAGACTGGCAAATTATTTTGTGGCAAACGCAAAATGACTTTGGTGATCACAATATTTTAGTGGTGGCAGCTAAATGTTTTTATGGCGACCACAAAAAATATGTTATGCTGTATGAATACTAACAAAATGTTTTGTAGCTGCCGCAATTTTTTTTTCAGCGTGCATTGTCCTTTTCATATAGTTAACACAGACTAAATTTATCAGAAAGTGAACATAAGTTTACGTTCAGCGTAGCCTACTTATAATTTCCCAAGTAAGTTTATTTTGTCGTCCATTTGGCGTATTACCTTTATACGGAAGGCCGTGTATTCTAGTACAACTGCATTGGAAATGAGAATTTCCACTTGGTTTCCAGTACTATTTCAGCGAACACCAGTGTGGTGTTGTACGTCTCATTATTTCCTCAGTCATTTTATAAAGAAGCCATTAATGATAATTAATAGTAAGTATTACGTCGACTTTATGTTTGAAAGTGCCGGTAGACCTTGTTAGTTGGGCACAACTTACATCTTGGGAACTAGGACAGTTTTATTTCTCTCGGTCTCCGTCTGGATTACTCGTGCCGCTAATAGCACTTGTAGTTGGATACTCGTAAAGTTCTTCTTTTATGTTAAAATTCTGCACATTGCAATGTATTTAATAATAACGTTCTTGTGTTAAATTACGTAGTTATCTTTTTGCGAAATCTAATAACTTGCCAGCGTATGTATATATATATATATATATATATATATATATATATATATATATATATATATATATATATTAGTGAATAACGAGGTTGTAAGCTACAACGTGTTCTATATTAAAAACTATAAGAAAATATATTTGCGTTTTTTAACAATTTCTTGAGTTTTTAAATGTTAATTTCAATTTTCAGAATTTTTTTTATGTTTAATTTTTTGTTTTTGTATAGGAGACGTTGTAGCGTACAAAATCGTTATTTACTGATTTTTTTTTTTTTTTTTCAGTTTGGTATGTCAGTTCGTTTTAGTGACGTACATAAAACCGTAAAATGCAAATTTCAACGTTTGCGGGTCATTACTAGGGACATGAAAAATGTTAATTTGGGTACATGCTAGAATTCAAAGAACTGTATGTTCGTGACTCGCAACTGGCCCTAGACTGATTCGACTCCTCAAATGCGCTCAGTTAATAATAAAGATGACGCTGTATGCAGACCCAGTCATGTATCACTGTGTAAGCGAGCAGCCAATGAACAGTTGTAATCTGCACATTACACACACACTCGTATTAGAGGCTAGTCTATAAGTCATTTAACCCTCGAATTATTCCGGTCTCTAGTCGTTACGCAAAACACAGTACACAGACACCCTCATTATAGGCTATTTCATTGAACCCGCGAATTTTTTCCGGTTAGACACTCGGATGCAAATCTTAATTGTGACTGGAAGAGTGATATTTTCATCATCACATTTAAGCTATAGCAAGCAAAACTACTGGCTATCGTAGACTGTCGGCTTTTAGCTCGTTACACGAAGCACTGTAAAACTATCGTAGGCTTAGTTTACGAGTTGTCTGCCTATAATTCATTTTTAAAATGTGATATTTAATATATTTTTGCAGACAGCATTTTTTCATGTAAAGTTTTAGTGCCGAATTGTATTTAGGTGAAACAATTGTACATTTAACTAGGCCATGTTCGTAAATCGGTGAGGACTTCTCTTCTGACCATTGTATACCTCAACATTGTATCTACGTTCGATGATATTAAAATTAGTTTATTAATCGCAAACATTTCTACTATAGTATGCCAGAATTTATTCTCTGCCCAATGATAGATAGTTTTCGGCGACAAACTTCAGTTTTGACGTGAATCTGATGGCTAGAGCCAGTGATTTTTGGGGTAAATAATTCTGCAACAATTTGTTTCAATGCCTTATGTGCACACCTGTTTCTCTGCTTCATGGTCAGTGATTGGAAGTCTTTAACTATCGGCGTCTCGTGGGTCCTACCCGCAAATCACGGACGTGTGGTAACATTGTTCTGGTTGGTACAGCCACGCCTCTGCTCTGTTATATTCTGCCAATAACCACGAACCAGAGTTGCAGGTGTGCACGTGAGGCACTGAAACAAGTTGCTGCAGAATTCTTGTCACCAAAAATCACTGGCTCTACTGATGGCGTTCCTGCGCGATGTCGTGTAACAAGCTCCAGTTATAACAGCCTCCCGGGGAGATAGTGATGGTGCAGATTGGTCAGTTCATAAAATAACCACACAAACAACTCGGCGCCGTGGATACTGACGATGTCAACAGCACCGGGTTAGTGAAGGCGTGTTGTAGCTCCGCACACCCGCCCCTCTTGACGTACCGTAGAAATGGATGATGACGACGTGTCTGTAGAGCCACGTGTTTATCGCGAAACTGTTTTTGCACAATTTTATTTCAATGCTTTACGTGTACGTTGGCAACTCTGCTTCGTGGTTATTGACAGCATTCCTTTGTTCAGACCACGGCCGTAGAACAGGTTTGGACACTCGCCTATCTACTAATGTATTTTGCTTGACCCCCTTGTTTGGCTGCAGTTCACCGAATTATCGATAATATTGTGTTTTATTGGCGCTTCAGCTAGGGCTGTCGGACTCAAACTCCGCTCACTTCCCTCCCACTAAGATAAACAATTTATCAAAACATATTTTTATCAATTAATGTAATACTTCCTTTGTTCACAAATTTAAGGAAAGACACCAGCAATCTTTATTTACTTTATAAATTTAACAATGGAAAAAAGCGGGCGGAGTTTGAGTCCGACCGCCCGGATTACAGCGCCAAAAAGTACGACATTCTCGGTAACTTGACGAACTATAGCCAAACAACAAGGAGGTCAAGCAAAATACATTGGTCGATAGGCGAGTGTTCAGACTTGTTCTTCCGTGGTTCAGACACGTGTCTCACTTGACTGCACCAATCAGAACAAGGTTATTGTGACACCACACGTCTGTGATGTGTCAATTGAATCCTAAGACAAGTAAGAGATATAATATCCAATCATTGACAATGAGGCAGAGCTGCTCGTAAGTATCTTTTGCCACAAAATCGCGGCTTTGGACAGTTGTCTTCAGACATCGAAGTTACATCCAGTGTGGGATAATATCTAATTTTTTTTTTTTAAACAAACAGTAGCATTGAATGAAGCAGCGACTAATATTCAGCGAATATAACTGTAAAGTCATCTAAACGGTGTTACACATCAACCGGCTTGACGCAGATTGTTAGCTCTCAGTAAATAACGGTTAGTGATTTTCAGCTCTGAAACAGTTAAATGTTTACGTGATTTAGACAGTCATCTGACATCTGAGGGTTATCATTGGCTCATACATATTTGAACATGTAACTTTCACATTGTTCACAGTTAATTTAGACGTGGCATGTCGGATGTGCTGAACCACTGGGAGATATAGGATTTTCTTGATTTTTTTTTCCAACACTGTAAAAAAACCTCCTAAAATGTTTACGAAGTTATTATCCCAGACGCAGTATAGGACAGTTACCATACTTCCGTCTTTAAATATGCAAACTTTTACCAATGTTACAATACAAGTCTGGTAACTTTAGTATGCATTTGACTGTTTTATAATTAGGTTTAGGAGTGTTACCATGGATATCTGGGAAACTATTCTACCATATCTACTTTCTTAGCGCTCCTATACACACGTCTGGTAAGTTTACAAACTATTTTTAGAGTGAAGTTTCTGCACAAAATTTTAGTAAAGAAAGAAGATTTTTTAGATATGCAGATAAAACATGAATTTGCGCAACAGACAATGCTAAGATTTGTAAACAGTCGATTGCTGTCAATTGTAATTGTCATTACAAGCATCATTGAGGGAGTATTTTCTTAAATGCATTACCAAAAAATCCACTAAACATCTACAAGCAAGAACACTCAAATGCATTAAATCTGCACTTGAATGTCCTTCTTCGTCTGGTCGTCTCTTTCTTAAATCGGTAGGTGAAATATATGATAAATTCCTTCGTCTGATGCAGTGTAATGAACCGCTCATTGAGAGATCTTGGGGAAAAGTTTCTGTTCAGAAGCTGTAACATTATACCATGGACATGCAGGTGTAGAACAAGGTTTTTAAATGAACAAGCACTTGCTTACTCCATCTCGTACACTACTGACTGCTCAAACAATAAATGGTCCACATACAGTGCGATCTGTTATTAAACTAAGAGGCGGTGTTTGTCAGGTACCTCTATCACCAATGTGCTTCAAGTACTTCAGAGACGCTGGCAACAAGTGCAAGACAGAATACTGCAAGAAAGAAAGGCTAAACTTGTCAGTAAATCGAAAAGGAAAAGACTGTGTACAAAGATCAGAAAACTTACAGAAGGATAAATAAAACCTTGCAAGTGTGTATTCAAGCAAGTCACTGCTTAGTCGGAGAAGCTAATAAGATACTTCCTGCTGGTTGTAAAAGCAAGAATGTACAGGAAATAATTGCAGCTCAAGCCCTTCTAGAAGCAGAACACAAACAACTGACTGAAAAAAACAGCAGTATTTACGAAGGTTGAAGAATAATAATTTTGTTTCGCCAAGAAGTTGAAAAAGTACGCTAGATTTATAGATGGCAGCAGTTTGTGTAGCTTGTGACTTTTTGTCTGTGACAAATTTTAATCCTTATGTTATTTCTTAATCAGTTATGACTTCATATATTTTTATTGCAATTAACGTATTTTGTGAATTAGAATTTTTTACATATGTTTGAATCCCGGTACGGGCATGGATGGTTGTGTCGTTTTCTTAGGTTTAGTTACTTTGTAAGCTGTCCCTCACTAAGCGCATGAAAAGTGCATAAAACTGGGGGACTTCAATAAACCCTCTTATATATATATATATATATATATATATATATATATATATATATATATATAACAATTATTTTTTACAAATGTTAGCTTTTTATACTTGTGTTGTATCATCACCATTATTGTAATTATTATTTGTTTTGGTATATTTTTATGAGTTAGATAAAATACGTTTGCGTTGATCAAACAAAAAAAAATATATATATACACATACATACATAACTAGTATTTTTTAAATATTGTAGGATTGGGCATGTATTAACTGAACGTACTTGACGATATAAACATTTATTGTATTGTCATTATTTGCTCCCATACCTTTTATTTTACAAAGTAGAGGCGTGCAGTTAGTTTATTCACAAATGCTACATGGGGAGTAGGGTGGCCATGACTCATTTTACATTCTGTGTACTTTCAAGGCAATTTATGCACATGTTTGCTTTTATTGTGTTGTTTTCCCCCCTTCATTTATAGTGCTGAATTTAAGTTGCTTCATTATTTACGCATTGTGCTACGTAATATATTACGTGTGTGTTGATGCTTTTGAGGAGGTTGAGAGTCATCGGCTGGTGTCCTATAAAATTTCCAAATAGTTTTTTATTTTTTGTTTATTGAGTTTAGTGGCGGATGGGAAATGGGCATACATATGTGTACTGTTATTTGAATGCTATTATTCTCAGGCAGGCCTCATTCAAGTACGCTGAGAAGTCTTCGAATAAACTTGTATCGGCCGAAGCTCTGCAAACAGCTCGGCGGCCTAAGCAGGCGGCTACTATAAAGCACGTAGGATGTTTGCAAGTACCAGTTACTTTGTAGCCTACTAGTCTTGGTGTCTACACAGTGATTGGTTATTTCAGACTATATTAGATTCATCCCTGGACTAACTATCCAGTGCTGTTCCGTAATGAACGTTTACGTCACGAGCATTTTTTCTTTTACTAAGGCAAACAGGTAGACCTGATAGCAACTGTGTGGCGAATACGGAATCAATACGTACTATTTCCCCTCCCCCCCGACCCGCGGACAGTAATCGGTTATTTTGCAGTGAGAGTCGTGACTTCAAGGTTGACTACCATGACGCCTGACTGTCTTTAAGAGTATGACAAACGACAATGTCTTAAGAACTACGCTATTTGTCTTCAAAATAGTTTCTTTGCCGAGCGCTGCAATTACCATGTAGCCGTGTAACTGTATTTGGACTCAACATTCAACTGTTAATCATTGAGCAGGTAACGTGCAAAAGCCGCCTCTGACTTTCAAATCAACCACGATAGTACACTTGACCTAACTGACGTAGGTCGTCCGGGATCAAATTAGTTCTAAAAATTTAACCTTAGAAAAATTACACTAACCGTCCCTGCATACAATGCATCATTAACTATAATCACCTTACTGCTTGCAGGTCCATGGTTGGCAGCCAAATTAGCCATTATAGCTACGTGTATTTTTCTATTTAAATAAGACAACCTTAAAAAAACAATGCACCGAAATCGACATAATTGTATTTTATATAAATATAAAACTTTTTTAAAATCGAACTATATAGTTTCCTGCCGACTGCATAATTTATCTTACGCGCCGACACATCAACTGCTGTGTCCAGAGAAATTAGACATTCCCCATTGTTTGCTGTTATGGGGCCGAGGTGGTCGTATGGTCAGGCCATTCGCCTCCCACCAAAACGATCCTGGTTCGATTTCCGGCGAGGGGGATCCCCGTATTTCGCATGTTCGAATCGTACCGGATGATGCCGTTGGTCGGCGGGTTTTCTCGGGAATGTCTCGTTTCCCCTTAGATAATGTCACCTTCGCCAGCGCTAAAGACCTCGATGATAATCGCTGACCAAAGTATCTCACGTGTTTGCTGTTACACGCGGAAAGTTACAAATTGTCTGAAAATAGAACTTCAGCTGGAGCTTGTTTTAGTGCTCACTTTATCCCGAACCTTGTATACTATATTCTTCGCAGAGTAGCAACACGTACGTCAGTAATAGAAATACATGATCTGGTTTTCATCACCATCAAACACATAAAGCGTTATTACCGGGAAGTCTAACTTCTGTCCTACTGCACTCGTTTCTTTCTTCTTAAATTCAGTGGCAATTGTGTCTTTGAGCTAATTTCGGAGATCAAGTGGAATATATCAGGTGCCGTAGTATATACAAATTACGATGACGAAGATATAAAAGGAGGAAAAACTGTCTTCCACAAAGCGGATAGAAATTTATAAAGTGGTAACATATATCATAACAATTTACTGGCGTATATAAAATAGGCATCAGGATTCGGGTAATTCAGTCGTCGAAAATGAACATCTGATAATATTAAAACCTACGATGAAAATGTAAGAAAATAATTTATTCTCTACTTGCTTGTAAGGAGTTTATTGGTAACCTTTAGTTAACAGACATTGGTCCTTGGGACCCGTGTGTGAATTTTTATTTTTGGCATAAATCAAATATACATACGTTTACTTTTTTTTCTTTGCCATTTTGCAGTACGTAATTTTATTCTTCACTCTCATTTTAATGTTGGTTTTTTCCTTTAAATTTCGTTACTAACCTAAATACAGGAGAAAGTTAATTTAAACTAAATGTATGCTAATTCTTTATTCGGGGATTTTTTTTTCCAAATAAGTCTACGTGTACACGTCGGGCAGATGGCGGCATGGGAATCGCTGTTGGGTTAATCGCGGTAGTTAACTTCTTGAAGTTGTGATTTAAACTTTTGCAACATTGTGACTCGCTACTAAACGCAATTTCCCTGCGTTACGAACTTTAAACTTGTTTTAATGTCACATTCAACGCTCTTCCGGCTTGACCTCAAAAACGTGATAATTTTTATAAAACATCACTTCGGTGCACATTTATCTAGGTGCCTGCAGCGGTATAAATGCCTCGTAGAGGCCAGGTCTTTTATCTCATTCCCTAAAGCCACTTAAGAGGGCGGTAATTGGAACAAATTGTCGGGAGTATTCATGTCGCCTCTTAAGCATGGCTTTGGAAATGTTTTATAATATTGTGTGTTGTGCTGCATATTTTCCCGAGGTTGCTGTTTACCAAAAGCCTGTTCAACGGCTACTCTTAAGATACTGTAATTGCCTTAACGTTAATTTATTTTCTGCGGAAAATTGTAGTTTTGTGTAAGTTATTATATAAAAATAGTTTTAATAATTTAATGAATTATCTTGTAAAATATATCTTAATTCCCTTTAAAAAGGATGTTGCAGTACGTAAATAATTTCAAATTATGTATAAAATTTAGCTGAACGCAATTTTAAGTCGTACCTAATTTTTGAGTGGGAGGTATGAATTCATTGCGATTTTATGGAACTCGTGTAAACAATTTTATCCTTTCTAGATGTTTTGTTTGTATTTAAGTGTAAGTTGATTCTTTTGATTTTTGCTGTTTCAATTTTTGATTGGTACAGTTTTATTTGCAAGCCCATTCAAACAGATTCGGCTTTTTAGTTTAAAGAAAATAAGAATGTGCCAGGGGTGGCTAATGCAATTTTATAGCGAATAAAGTAAAGTATACAGTGTGTGTTTCTTTTTTTAATTACTGATAGTGTATGGTATGTTGATAACAGTAAAACAGCGTACTCTGTATAGTCTACCAATACCCGACGACAGAAATTTCAGGGTCGGATACACGGAGGATTCTGTGGGTCACTTAATCTGCAGTCCACTTAACAGTGTATGTTTGCGTATATGATTAAGGCGTATCCTTAGGTTCGTAGCCCGTTTCAGCTGAGCCATTCAAACTCCTCCTCTCCCTGTCCTGAACGTACTGCTCAATTATAGGCAGTTCGGAATAAAGTGAGCACTCGAGAAAGCCCTGCTAAAGATCTATTTCCAGCCAATTCGTATCTTTCCGCGTGTAACAGCTAACAACGGGAAAAGTCTAACCTCCAGGGACTCTTCACTTTATGTTTGCGCGTGTAAGATAAATTTTTCAGTCGATAGGTACCTACATAGTTTGATAAAAAAGAAGTTTATTAATTATATAAAATACAATTATATCGCTGTCGGTTGATTTTGTTTCAGTATTGTTGTATTTAAATACGAATAAACACGGAACTATGTTGTGTTATTTCGTTGCCAACCATACAAGCAGTAAAGTGACTATCGGTAATGTTGAATTATATGCAGTAACAGCTAGTGATATTTTTCAAAGGTTAAATATTTAGTGTTCACTTTATTCCGAATGGCCTATAGTTGAATACATTTTCCTGTTATAAAGTGTTACATCATATTTTTGGAGATCTTATTCTTATTTTTTGTTATAGTATTATAAGGAACAGTTCGTACAGAAGTGGCACGGCATCTGGTAAGATACATGAATGTCTAGTCTCTTGATTTTTGCCGTGTCGAATATAAAGAAAACTAATACTGCATCGGTGTATACACTTTATCTTAAAATGTAATTTATATTGCATTTGTTATGTTACGGTGGTTTGATTCTTATATTCAATTTAATTTTTCAGCAGCATTTCCAAGCCTCGATGCAAGTAACTCATCGGCACCTTCATACTATCCTAAATCAAGTCTCTCCACTTCTACTTTTTTCATTTTCTCTGTTTAACATATAATGCTATTAATTTATAAAAATAAAATGTTTTGTGTAGTTACATGAAGATAAATAGCATCAATAAAAATGTTATATATGTATGTATGTATATATATATATATATATATATATATAAATAAATATACATATACATATTTGATCGACGCCTCACCCATGTTAATTCCGGGTCCCTGTGCGTGTCTACTCAAGAGTATAACGAGAATAAACTAAGTTGCTATATAAATTAACGATCTGCTGGTCTGGATTGTTTTCTTTATTTACCATTCTTAACAGGTTTTAGCGACACGTGCAAATTTAGACGTGCAAACTTAGACTTGACATGTCAACACAGACACAGCGATATTTCTAATAGAACTAACTTAACCTTGCCGATGACAGTTCGGAAAGCGTAAATATCAGCTTACAGTATAGTTGACAATTGTGAAATGCTCGAAGAAGCTCCCATGCTATCGTGTACCTAAGCTTTGACTATGATCTCTAGTCCGATGCTGGTGCTGTCGGGACACGATGTTTACGTCTGTATCGCGAGTCCGCCTCTGCACGAAGATGCTGTAACCGGCGGCGAAGGACCATGTTAGTTTTTTGTCTCTTTTGCCTCCGGAGTTGGGCAGCAATATCTTCACTCGCGACTCCCTACGTGTAACGGGCAGCCTAGCTTCGGCGCCCTTCTCCCTTCACCAAGGATTGTCTTCAGACTGTCCTTATTCCTCCTCTCGTTTTGCTGCTTCTCTCATTCTAACATCCTCTATCCCCTCCAGATCCTCTCTTGGTCCAGCCTCGATTCTTTACGACACCGTATCGCAGAAGCCTCTCTTACTCTTATCTCCTTCCCTTTATGTGTTCCGTTGACCTCACATTTCTTCTCTCTTCATCGCTGTTCCCCTCGAGTCCTTAGTTCTGTTGATCCTTTTAGAGGACATTGCAAGTTTTATAATTTCCGAACGAGAAGAAAAGAAATCTCGACAGCACGTGCTTGCTAGCGCCAGACATCGGGCTGCTATGCTGTACTGAATAAAAACATATTTCCTGCATAAAAGATAAAAGTTTAAGTGTCCGTTGGGGACAAAATATCACCATACTTCTGTTGAATATAAATTGAAAATACGGGCTCCTGGGGCGTAATAGTGGGTCTTAACTTTGATTTGTGACTGGATATGTGTGGCGAGGTCTCGTTTACTAGCGATAGACGAGTACAAATTTATTATTAAACAACTTTGAAACCTGTTTGTATTGACGATGCAGAATGTTATTGGCATACTGTTTTGTTGTTTTTAAATGTTCGTATATATTTAATGCGTGTCGCTTTCACATAAAATATATTCGAAAAATGCAGCTGGTATTATGGCGTGTAATTTGATGGCCAACATAATTCAGTATTGTTTTATTTTTGTAATTCTAATGTTGTTGAACTCTCAATTGGGCGTGACTTCACGAAATGAGTTTTTTTTTAACATGCTTGTTGCTAATTAGCTTAAATATTTTTCTCATGGAATACCGTAAAACGGGGTGAATGGGATAACAATGGAGTGAATAGTGTCAACATTTGAAACAAATTTCTCGCTTACAACTTTCCTTTCTATAAGTTACGTTCCAATAAAACTACGTGTAAACAATATTAAATTACCCATCAAGTAAAAAAGTTTCTAAAGCAGATTTTGCACTTTTAATTTAGTTCTAAATCCTTTGATCCTATTAACCCCGTTTTAGGGTACGCGCCCAACAAGGTTGGTAAAGACATGGCCGGCAGTGTTTGTTCATGGTGCGTGTGTTTATATGCACGTGAATGTAGAATAGAAGGTTAACGTTCATCTGGCACTTAACGTGATCCGCAACCCCAATTCCGTGGCAACCCCAATTCCGTGTGGGATGTACGTTTTTGAGATAGAGGGGATCGGTTTCTATGCTGGCTGATGTTTTTAGACCGTGGCTGCCGTAAGTCGCGAGTTAACTCGCCACGTATATTTATTACCGTATATTTAATCACACACGTTTTATACCCTACAAACTCACCTAAGCCGATGGAATATTCTGCGCGGTAGTATACTCTTGATAGTTTTTTTTCATCACTTTACATTTGTAAGCAACACAATACTTATTTTATATTCTACTGTAATTTTGTACTGAAAAATACGGGTTGACTCACTAGTTTTTTTTTTAATTATTACCTTATATGTGTAGGGCGTTAAGTTACAATTTTTTTACAGTGTAAGTGATGGAAGTAGTTGTAAGTGGTTTTCCCAATTCCTGGAGGATTGCTAAGAAACTTGTTTAATTTGTGCCTCCCCCTTAAGAAAAACTTGAGTATATATTGGAATTTGCGTAGAACTTTTATCCATACGAGATCTTCCTGAAAACTAACCGACCGATTAAATAAAAATTTGTAAATTATTTAGCGTTAGATTTTCAGATAGCTGCAAAGAACTTTTGATTATTTTTAATGCGTAAACCTTAGTATGATTTTTTTAAAAAATATTCCTTAGCAGTCAATTAACCCGGCAAGATATCGAGATGTTATTAACTTCAACAGTTGCTTAACTAAACACATAATAAGATAGTGTAAAATATTTGTAATCTCTATTTTAATTTTTGCAAAGGGAGTTAAATTTACATAAAGTTCTCGTTGGCAGCTTATCTAATTGGTGAGATATCTTAATGCTTTTTATCTTCTAGGTCTTGTTTGTTTATATGCTTCAAAATTTTCTATTTTGTATGTAGTGTTTACTAAATTATGTCTCCAAGATGTTGAAAAATGTTAAGATATGTTTTCGTTTATTGTTAACCAAATTATGTTGTTTTCATATCTTAAAAATTTAAACATATTCTTTCTTTAAATTTGTTTAAAAAAGTTTAACTGAGCAACGCCACCAATTATATAGGTTATATCAATAGACCTCACGATGAAATACGTCCACATAATATGCAGTTTTTTTTGGAAAGGTATATTTATAAGTTTTAATGTTATGTTGCGATTACGTACGTCATTTTGCAGGAAGAGTAAAATCGTACAGGCTGTTTCAAAATCCGTGTTAAAACGCTGAAAGCCCGATAGTACACGCTCATGTAACAACGAGGTTACTGTGCGTATAAACGTGGGGTTAGGAACGACTTATTCCATCGCTAGTGGCGGCAACTTGAAACACCACAAATCTAAACTACCACAAACGATATAGCCTAAGACAATTATTCTGCACATTTAAATGTTACTTTCGGTTGTTTGAACGATGTTATAAATACGTCAGTGCAATATAGCGTTGTGTATGACCTCGCTCTGACACGCAATCATTATTATATGCACTACCAGACCTAGAACGCTGATAAATGAATTTTTAAATTCTGTGTATATGTT
The DNA here is from genome assembly GCA_003012365.1 of Medauroidea extradentata. Taxonomy (NCBI): domain Eukaryota; kingdom Metazoa; phylum Arthropoda; class Insecta; order Phasmatodea; family Phasmatidae; genus Medauroidea; species Medauroidea extradentata. Next base: position 130,416 of record PNEQ01013567.1, on the reverse strand, counting down.
GTCCACGGTATGTAACATTAGTGGAGTTGTTTTTATACGTGTAAAAAAAATATTGAGAAAACATTTTTTATGTAACACTAATATATTTGGGAAGCATTGTAGTTACTAAAAAAAACTCTCAAAAGATAAACGTTAGTTTATACAGATTTCTTTAGTATGTGGTATTGAAATAAATCCATAAACAGTTTTGAAAATTAAATAAAGATGTCTTAGGTTGAAGACACTGCTTGTGAAATAAGTAGAGTGGCTTAACATAATGTCGAAATCGTGTTCATTAGATCAGAAACCCGGTGCTCAGAGAATAATAGGATGATTAGATATAACCTATTGTCTATTATAGTCCAAGATCCTAGGGCCACCAGACATTACTTATTTTCTGAGTAACAAAATGTGTTGTACAGAGTATAATTTGAAGGTGTACATACCTGCTAGCTTGGGCTGCCGGCAAATTTACAGGTACCAAAGGTACGTAAAAACATTGCTCACTTTTCTTAAAGTCTGAGTGCTGATTTTTATGTATATTTTAAACAATATCATAAAAAATTAATAATATTGTCATACAGTATCCGTCGGCGGTAATTTCCGCTAGACACTTCAATGTTCGCGAAAAAATAACGTAAGTTTACTTACAATCTGAGTCTTGATTTTTATACATGATACTGAGGGAATTAATTCAATACTATTTGTAAGCAGTCAGACAGATTGTACGGTCCAAATATTCCCCCAGACACATTTAAAATGTAGCCGTGAGTGTGAGCGCGATATCATTATTCGTACGCGTACGTGAGCGAGATATCTGTGCGCGTCGATTTCTCCCTCTTTCGGTCTATTTAGTAGTTTCAGTCGTATCGAGTTTGTCCAGCGCAGCTGTTGTTTCGGTTACAACGTTTGTGAGTAAAATAAAAATCTTTGTACAGTTTTAAAAAATATCATGGCTGAGTTATTAAACTGTGTTTTTTGTAATAATTCCGATTTGCTTTTAATATTATTTACGGAAGAGACGTTACGAAAGTGTCGAACAGTTTTAAAACATTGGAAGGAACGTGGCCTGAAATTTAAGGATGTTGTTTTTGCTGATTGATTTGTTTGAAAGAGGTTATCATAGAAAAGTTTTGTAAGTAATTTGCAGGATCAGTGGGAAAAAAATATTATTTGCCGAAATCTACAAATACAGAAAAGGCTACTCCAAAGGAAAAATCGTCAAATATTACAGAGAGTGTTCATTAAGATCTGAGTTAGATGCACAGTGTACTGAGCCAAAATCATCTATTTCACAGCCTCTAAGTCCAACAACTTCCCACATACCTGACTAAACACAATACCTGAGTTAGTTGAACCGGTCCCATTAAATTCACAAGAAAATAATGTACAGCTGGAAAATATTGCTTCCCCTTCTGAAATTAATTTCTCGGCTGAATGAGATGTAAGTATTGCTCCAAACAATGCTCCTTGTATATTTTTTGATCAAAAGACAAAAAAAAAAAACAACAGTCAGAAAGATTGACTTTATTTCCATTCAACAAAAAAAGATTTTTTTTCTAAAGTGGATCAAGATGATGAAAACTTAATTTAGTTAATTAATGACGTAACAAATTATCCAGGTTTAAAAGTTTATTATCATAATACCTGTCAAATAAACTTTTTTATAAAGCATCTTCAAATAAAAAAAAACTAAAAAGTCGTTGACATGATCTTCGTGAGCATCATTAAATTGTTTTTGAAGAAATGTGTGCTTTAATTGAAGAAAATGTAATAAAAAGGATGGTGCTTTTTTATTTTTCTCCGTAAATATTACAGGGAGTTATTAGAAGAAAATGAAGAAATAAATTGGGAAAGTCAAGCGAAATTTCACACAACACAATTTATAACTTAAGAAAATAAAATCATTTGATAAAGATATTACATTTTTATAATACTAAATAAAAAATATTAGCTCCGAAAATAAGTATTTATGAACCATAATATGAAAATTTGAAAGATGGAGACGTGCTACACAAAGCTGCTTTATTATTTAAAAAAAAAAAAATACGTTTTGCAAATCGAGAAGAGAAAATTACCGCAGCATGTATCAGTACAAAACTTAAAGGAAAGATAAGCATCAGTCCCACAATAATTAATGGATTTTTATTCCACTCTGAGAGTCGGTAGCAACCGAAAACGAAAAGAAAATCCTAACTGTATTCGTCAAGTCCAGTATTATTGTGAAGACGTCGTATATGCTGTCCATAATGGTATAGTCAAAACGTGAAAATATATTGTGTTTGGAATGTCTTTGAAGAGTTTAACAAGAAGTCGCAGAATTATTGATATTATTCATAGAATGGCCAGTGCATTAGTTACGCAGAAGTTGAAGAGCTGGAAACAGAAGCGACTTCATTACAGAAGTATATGCCGTGAAGCAATAAAAGTAAATTAACACATCTCTGTACTGGTGTAGCTTTTTAAAATTTTGATGACTTTCCACCAAGATTGGCTGGATAACCAGATATCAAATATCAACGATGACGATAACGAAAAAAAAAACTGTATACTTATTAATGAAAAATAAAGCTAATATTTAATTTTTTTTTTATATTTTGCACTGTTCACATTTATTCATATCTTGTAAGAAAAAATTCAAATAACTATGTTTTGATGTAATTAAATGCCGGTAACAAACGTTAATTTTCCAAATAAATTTAGTATAAAACTTCGTCCGTAAGTCAACAATTTATTACCATATTGTAGTTTGTAACTGAGCATTAAAAATGGTTTAATTATTATTGAAAAATTGCATTAGACCACAAAAAGAAACAAAAATTTAATGGAGCTGTGTTATGAAACCATCTAATTATCACGCGCGCGCTCATACTCACGGCGACATTTTAAATATATTTGGATAATATTTGGCCCCTACGATTTGTCTGGCTGCTTACAAATAGTATTGAAATAGTTCCCTCAGTATCATATATAACAATCAAGACTCAGAATGTAAGTAAACTTACGTTATTATTTATTTTTTTCGCGATCTTTAAGCGTCTGGCGGAAATTACCCCCGACGGAAACTGTCCGGCAACATCGATGATTGATTTTTAATAATAATGTGTAAAATATACATAAAAATCAGCACTCAGACTTTAAGAAAAGTGAGCAATGTTTTTACGTACCTTTGGTACCTGTAAAGTTGCCGGCGGTCCAAGCTAGCATGTATATGTATACCTTCAAGGTATATACTAATACTACTCTGTACGACACATTTTGTTACTCAGAAAATAAGTAACGGTTGGCGGCCCTGTGATCTTGTTCTATTATAATTAACCATCCCAGCATTCGCCTGAAGAGATTAGAGAAACCCAAAGAAAAAAGTTACATTTTCATGATATTTTCCCAGCTTTACACAAGGATGAAATAAGCAGCAATTCCATTACGTTTTCCGTTTAATGCTGTTAAAGTATGGCCTGTCTTTTTTTAAATTGGCACTTGCTTTCGAAATTATAAAACGCATACGCAAGCGATCATTAAAACTGCAAGCATAGAATGTGAGCAAGCTTGCTCAGGATCAAACGTGATGTAGTTAATTTTTATTGTTAATGAAATTTTTACGCTGGTAATGATAGCTTTTAATTTTTTCCCTGGTCTTGGCGTATTACGTGATTAAACCCGTGTATCATCCAGCCATATTTTTCTCGCATCACCTTTCACTTCCGCCCCCGCTTTCTCCAAATGAATTTCAGCGCCTGTACAATCCCAGTGGCGATCGTGTTACAGTAGATGTTGAATTGTACAATTTTTTTTTTCCGAAGGATTTTTCCAAAGGTTGTAATCTATGACATTTAAACATTAATTTATAGCGCTGATGTTTGCTCTCTCCGTCATTATGCTAATTTATGTAACGGCAGTGACGGGTAGGGTTATTTGATGTTATAGTTGAAAATAATAAATTACTAATGTATTTTGTTAATAGGATACCTACAACTGCATTTGTGTGATCTCTTGAGCCTAGACCACGGCCGTAGAAGAACAGGTCTGGACACTCGCCTATCTACGAATGTATTTTGCTTGACCCCCTTGTTGTTTGGCTGCAGTTCGCCAAGTTACCGAGAATGCTCTGCATCTTTGGCGCTGCAGACCGTACGGTCGAGTTCAAACTCCGCCCACTTTTTTCCATTGTTAACATTATAAAGTAAATAAAGACTGCTGGAGCTATGATTTAAAATTGTGAGCGAAGGAAGTATTTCATAAATTGATGAAAAATTACGATTTGATAAATTTATTATCTTAGTGGGAGGGAAGTGGGCGGAGTTTGAGCTCGACCGCTCGGATTACAGCGGCAAAAATGTATAGCATTATCGGTATCTCGGTGAACTGCAGCCAAACAACAAAGGGGTCAAGTTTCCAGGCGAGTGTCCAGACCTGTTCTCCTACGGCCGTGGCCTATACCCGTATACAGGATGTCCAGAAACAACCGCATATGAAGCGCACCATGCGGATCCTGGGCTAAATTGAAGACATTACATTTTTACGTGCACAGTGTTGCAACATAGCGCTGTAGTTAGTCCCCTCTTGCGCTTCACGGAAGTCTTGCGTATCTTACTACTACTGTTCTGACCTGAATATTATAGGGGCAGGTTAAAATCCCGAGTAGTCCAAACATGATTCTACGTTTACTCGACGTAACAAACATAAAATAATACCTGGACGTGGAGTGCATGAGGGAACTAACTGTCTCCATGCAGTGTTGTCACATTGTGCACGTAACATGTCATCGTACACAGTTTTGCCACTTACATTTTCGTATCCAATTTAACCCGGGATTCTCGTGGTGTCCTTGTTATGCAGTTGTTTTTGGACATCCTGTATATTTACTATCCCTAATTTAAACTTCTTTGCTGGCGAAAATCCATGTACATCTATCTGCTCGACAAACCTAAGTGCAGCGCCGGGTAGGGGAGGTATGAGCTCTAGTGTTTCGAGGTCGCCGTGTGAAAGTTGTGGAGGGGAATGTCGTGGGGCCCTCCCTCCCTGTACACTTCATTCATATTGTAAGCGACCATCTGTAGTAGGTCAGATAGGCCTGTGCAACCCATGAAATAAAGGTAGGACAACAACTACACACTGGTTGTCACTTTTCAACTGACGAGCCTGTACGAACTGCTTGACGCGACGGCCAGGCTACTTGCAAGCTATTGGCTGGGAGTGTGTAGCTATGTCTGAGAGGGGGGGGGACGGGTGTAGTTAACATATTTTCCGAGGACACACTTAGGTTTGTCGAGCAGTAATAACACAGTCTTTCATATGACTGGCTTTACGTGAGGGAATTGTGTTAGTTCGTAGCTGTCATTGGCCGTGGTGACAGCAAACTTGCTCTTGAAAGCGCCTTGGCTGGTGTTCCAGTTAAGTTATAACCTATCCAATGAGATGTGTTCGGAACCAGTGAAGTGTCGCACATTCGATAGCGTGACAACGAATAGACACATCACGTATTGCTACTCTGTGATTGGCTTCGCAGCTAAGGGCTGAAGTTGGATTACCTGAGGGAACGTCGCGAAATTCACATTACTAGTCTTGACAGCCACGCTGCTCCTACGTGAAAACGTGTGTCAAATGTTCTGGGTTTTTATGACAAGTAAAATTGTATGTCTTTGCTAAATTTATATGTAAGTTTTAGCGGAACTCAAAATGTTCATCTTATAAGCAGCACTGCCGGTACTGATTTCTTTAAAACCTGACACAATTACACAAATATAAGAAACTCCGTAAGAAAGAGATATTCTGTACTCAGAGTTAAAAAGTAACGCATATTTTGCTTAAAAAATGGTAAAATATTGAAATGGTGAAACTTTAATATTGCTTGATGACAATTGTTTTTAAAACATTTAACGAGCATTTGTTTGCAGGTTTGTGCTCTGCATATCGTTTTTCGTTGGTTCTAGATGTATTGTTTTGTTGGTTAATAATAATCATAGTAGCGAAATTTAGTCTTAACAGGATTTGAATTTTGTTCGAATGTGAAGCGCTCCTGTTTTTTGTCCCTTTGACAGTAACCGGCATAAAAGTTGGTAGTGGTTAATATCTCGCATAAAAACAATAAAATAAAAGTTGCGCTCTTGTAGAGAAATATAGCAAATGGATTGTCTCGCCACTTTGCTAACATCATGTATTCACCTCAGTATTTGCCGATGGTTACGTAACAACGCAGTTAGGCCTACATATTACGTGACTGTAATTCGAAATTAATTTATCATCCTGCGCTCGCGCGATGGGGAATATATCCGATTTTCAGTTATGTACACCTGATGAAAGAGCAGGTTCTAGCATTTATTTTACAGCGATTCTCTTGTGGGAAATATTGACATCCAGAAATGTAATTGAAGTAATTGTATTTTATTTCATTTAGAGTACTGAAATGAAATATACTTCGGTATTTTCCCACGGTAGCTAGTCATTTTACTCCTGTGCGTTTGTTTTACCCACTATTTCGTGTTTAACTAATTAGAAACGTATCTGCCGGCATGAAAAAAAAATATTTACAAACGAAATTAAGGTAACTGGAAAATAGTTTTGCTCAGGCTTAAGATGAATAGGGGATTCCAACCACTGGAAAGTTTCATACTGGAAATTAATTTAACGACTCGACAGAGATTTTAGAATCATTCAAACAATTTAAGTTTAAATTAAATTGCCAGTAATATTTCAGTGGATTACATTTCTATTTATTTAATTACGATTTTTCTTCTAAATTTTGTGAGAAAACAATTTGGCTGAGTATCACCAATGCAATATAAAGCAGTCTATCGAGGTAATCAAACCCCGAGGGTTAATGTAAAAGTGCTACGGATAGAAAATTAGCAAAAGTTAAATGAAGTTAAAAAATTATGTCACGTATATAAATAAGATCTATTTTTTGTGAGCCGACATGTCCCGAATTAAATACGGTCTAGTATACCACTCCGTATCTTCATTTTTGTGTTTCATATAAATGTTAAATTACTTTGGTATTCCGTGTGGGAAACTGATATAACATTTTGACTTTCTTAGTACTTACTACAAGCAATCCGCCCGCGGCTTTTCTCGCGTGTATTACTCATAGCAGATAATATTTGCTTTAGTTGAAAAACCTCTGTCCACCAGATTGGTAGTTCAGTCGTCAAGAGTTAGACTGACCAAGCTGCGAGTTGAGTTAACTCTCCAGCCAGGAGAGTCATTTAAGGAAGGCAAGAAGGGAGGGGGCAAATGCCCCCTGGAGTTAGAAGGAAAAGTGTGCAAAAATAGTTTGTGTATTTTGTTATTTATACAATACTACCGTAAGCTCATAAGACTCAAGTTTTATATTAAAGTTTGTAATTTATACATGCTTAATTAATAAAAATATGCAACAAGGTCACTTACACGTGCCTCCCCCCCTCAAGGTAAACCAGAAATGATGCCCCTGTCTTCTACAGGATAAATAGCTATAGCCACTAACAGCGACTCCGCTTGGGCCTTATTTATAGTCACAGCAAATTTGACATTGTGTAGTAATTACAAATTCTTAAATGCAAGAGGGTAATCATATACGTAGTTTACGTGATATTAAGACTGATTTCCCTAGAGCACAGAAACATACTTGTTTTTCAAAACCTTCACCTGGAAGTTAAGTGCCATTAGGCAGTTTTGGCGGGACAATGTTTCGCAGAAATATAAACGTATTTGGTGCCCCAACCTTGAGGTTAGTGAGTTGGTGTATGTGAGTTGACTCTCTCGAGGAACTTAAGTGGACGGTGGACTGCATGATCCATTTTTACCACTTTTGAACGACTTCATCCAAATTGCACTAATTTCTTCTGCCTTGCAGTTTTCGTGTGTCAGAACCATGGAGGTATTAGTCTATGGAGTAGAAGCCTTTGAGCAAATTTGAAGCCGGCCAACAGACGATGTTTAAAGACAAGGATAGAGCTAGTGGTGGCAAAAACATGTAAACATAGCATTGAGCTGAATGAAAATGTTTTAGTTTTTTGTTAACTACACATTGTGGTGAAAGTTTGTGCATCTCTTGGCCTTACAAACAGATTCGATCGTTGCGGACGATTATCTTTGTACAGGTAAGAAACTTTTATTTAAATTCATCAAGTTTATAAAGTACATACACACAGCGAGAGCTAATTAGGTTTTTTTTATATTTCTGAAGCAATTGTAAACTGTTGTGTACGATTCAAATAGAGAATTTGCGCGAATATTTGTAAAAAATTACATAATTACATTGCTTTCTGCTATTGTTTTGCCAC
>PNEQ01013567.1:12343-115894 GCA_003012365.1 Medauroidea extradentata | reverse complement strand
GGACTCATGGGGGCGGGTAGGTTCCCCCGACCAATCAGAGCGAAGACCTGGCCCGAACATTGCGTACGTCCCTTGTGGAAGCTCCGTATTTATTTAAATTAAAATTTAACATGGGCACATTCTCACAGCAATTACAAATAAAACACTTAGCCTAATTACTACTTGCTATCTTAAATTAATATAATTCTAGTTCAAATTACGTAAGTTACACGGGGTCTGTTGGGGAGGGGAAAAGGAGAAGAAATGTGTTGGCGAGAGAGAAAGAGAGAGGATTGTATGGCAAGGAGACAGGGGGAGGTAGGGCACCCCCCTTCTCGCACAGCATGTGGTAAGGCTCACGCATCATCTGCTCTATTGTCGCCAGACCAGCGGGCAATTATCACTCTTAAAAACTAAAATCATTGTACATAAAATTATCTTAATGTTACTAGCATATTCGAGTCTGTGACATTTCACAGGTTAAAACGATACCAGACACGATACCTCTGTGATAATATTAGTAATATTCATATTTTCTACTGTTTTTATACTGGCCTATCATAGGATCCCACAGACCCCTCACAATCAATACTGAAGTTAAAATGGATGGTAATATGTTACATATGACAATAAAGGCCCCTTCATTACAATCAATCATCACAATTAATCTAAACCACATTAATCTATATATATAAAAGTATCAATAAAATATGGCCGTCACAAACATTTGTGCCAGTTTTGTTGGACGGCTCTAAAACTTAAATAATTAAGTAGGTATGTATTGTGCACAGTAAAGTTGTCGAAAATAAAGCACGAAACTGAACGTCACAGACATTTGGTTGCTGTTTTTTTTTTTTGTTTCCGCGGAACATTAGTAGAAACCTTGTATTCGATTGGACGAAAATTATTTATAATTGCGGTCTACCACTGCAAGTTTGAACTCAACGAGTAGTTAATTGGGAATATTATAAAATGTATTTTCGACTGCGTATGGAATTCTTAGATAAAGTATAACTGGGCTAAGTTAATGAATGTACCAACGCAATACATAGGCCTATGCCTATTGCTGCCAACATTTATTTTGTGTAAATAAAGATGAGCCACCTTTTATTTTGATAATTATATCTGATTACTGGTCAGATTACAGAATAAACAAAATGATCGCAATACGTTTATCCTAATTACGTGATATCATCTGCGTTGAATCTGTTGATAAATTATAGGAGCCCTGCTGTAACTAGACGCTTCATTTTAGGTTCAAGTTTCCATGAATGTAAGCGTATATATATTTTTAGAACGCAAAAGGGATAATTGCAGTAATATAAGTTAAACTTGATATGTTTTTCGCAGGGTGATTAATAATTTATTACTAAAAATAGTACTTTCGTTAATCTAAATTTGTAGCAGAGGAAGGGTTGCACTCAGTTATTTTGATATCGTATTCGCTGATAATTGCTGGTTTTTGAAATGATTTAAAATCTTCCTTCAGTTACACGTTATCTCTACCACTCCGTAATCGGTTAAAGTTGTGTATGTTGTGTAGTAAACTAATAACAGAGAGAGATCCAATTGTAAAGACACACATCGATGTTATAAATAAATGTGAATATGTGGTTTTCAAAACTTAAATTAAGCATATTTTTGTTAGAAAGAAATTTAGTAAAATTTTTAAATATTTTGAGTTGACATTTTAAATACTTTATCAAAACTTTGATAATGACAAATATCTGGTTTTATTTTAAAATAAAAATATTACCTATGTGTTATTTGTTTTACTTAATTCGTGCTATGTATTGTTGTAACATCATTGTAATACGCGTATAATGTTTCGATATTGTAAGTGTATCAGCATTGGAATGAAACCGCCTGGGGAGAATGTGTAGTATTTAGAGCAGATAACTAAAGTCACATCATTGTCCTATATACTCTTGAAATGCTTTTATACACGATGTGTTTAGATATAGCGGAACACCGTGTCTTGTGAGAAGACGATAGATATGCACAAGTTGTCTCATCTCTTTCCCATTTTCAAACCCCCACATTATTTCCATCTTTCTTCATAGACTTTGATATAAGCCAAATAATTTGCTAAGCTGATCGAAAACATTTTCTAATTTTGCATGGTATATCTCGTACTGGCATTTACAATTACCCCTCAGCTACTTGTTAGCTTAATATTCAGCAGCATAAGTTATGTCAGCGTTAAACTGAAAGACTTGGCTTAATTGAATTACAAAACCAATATTTGTCCCAATTGTAATATAAGATATAGAAAGATAAAAATAATTACGTCGTCATTCTTATTTGGTTGCTTGACGTGCCATCGGGTGGCACAAAGAGGAACACGGGGGAAAGGGGAAGGAGTCGGTCAGGGCCTATTTACAGGAACCATCTAAACATTCGCCTGGAGTGATTTCGGAAAAACAGAAATCTGGATGGCCGTAGCCGGGGATCGAACTCGGGTCCTTCCGAATTAGAAGCGAGTGTTTTGCCACTACTCCACCACGGTCGGTAATGTTTTAGTTTAGAAGTTAAAGTGTTGGACTGTATAAACAGTTGCAATGAATTTTATATGTCGCGTAGCAGTAAGAACGCTTACAGTAGGCCTATAAGAAACGTTTCTGGCTAACGAAGAACGATTGGTTGAGATTTAAAAAACAAAACTCTTCTCGAAAGTATATGTATTTAGTGTTAACCAGTTTTGCTTGAGTTTTTTTTGTAGTTTATTATTAATTTAGCAGATATTCCAACACTGCTCTAATAAAGCATGTATATGTAATGTGTATAGACCAGGAAATATCGTGAGTTCAACGTCCTGCCAGCTAGACTCCACAGTCCTGTGTACACGCTGTCTTCAGGCACCTGTTCATTGGTTGCTGCTCCAGTGATTGAACAGTTGTACACACGTGACATGGTAGCACGGGAGTCACTGAGTGTTTCAATTCAAGTCTGATATTGGTTCGTAGTCCTCAAAGATGATTTTAATTAACGGTAACCCAATCGTTCGAGATGATGTTATATCGCGAAAAATTTTTTCCCCAACATAACCTTGAAAACACTGTAGTTTCTTGTGACATGTATGATTAGGTGATGATACGTCTGATATAACGTAGCTGTCTGCGGACAAATAATAGGCAAAAAATATAACAATAACGGGATTCTTATTGACTTAGTCAAATAGGGCAACACCTCTACACACAAGCGAAAGCCAGTAATCTTTCCATAAGACGAACGTACGTTGAAACCCAGCAAACAGTCAAGTTTTCCCGCGATAAACCATCGTCTCTACCAATCGTGAATGTGAGCATAGGAGTTTGAAATCTAACGTCTTTTCAAATGAATTCGCGAAATTTCCGGGTCTGTAATAATTAGGTATAGGAAAATTTCGCGAATTCATTAACTTGCATGTTAGAATCAACTATCGTATACACACCCAAGCCCCGACCATTTATAATCCACCAGCTTCTACTCAACGGAACAGCAGACAATGAACGAATAGACGTGGCTTGAGTATGCATAAGTCAATGGATTCTATCACGCGGGTTATTGAATCCGTGAAATTTTCGTCCCTAGCAATAATGCGTAAAATACTTGATATGGTGGGTGATTGACATCACTTTGCTGCTCATCATATGTTGAGTATTTGTCGTGAATCAAATTAAAAAAGTTCATTGTTCAGAAAAAATACTGTCAATTTAAGACCCATCAGAATCTTAAATATTAGTGCAAACAATTAAATATATTTATTTCTATAACGAAGATAATATTCACTAACCCATTTTGGAAAAATGTTTACCTGACAGTCTCAGGAATGTGCGTTTGTGAGAAGTAGCAGTTAAAATATTTCGGTGGCAGGTTAAATTTAGAAGAATGTGTGCCGTATTTATCGGTTATATACTTTCTTCTTTTTTTGAAGGTAAATGTTTTCTACTATATTACGGATTGAAATTTGCATTCCGTCATACTTACTGGCTGTTTCCTGATACAGTTAAATTTGGACAAATTGTAATATAAAATCCTTGTTCACATATATTAGGAAAAGTATTTATGTATCATGGTATTGTCATAATTCGTTACGTATAATAATAATAATAATAATAATAATGCGGTGCAACCTTACACGTTGTTTAAGGTGGTCTCACAAACGTGAAATGGGTTTCATGCGAATTATTGTTCGTATAATTTAGTGCAATACTACCTGACAAATTGTGCGTGAAACGAGTTCACGCCCATCTGCCTCACAATTTTATTTCTAGCTTCTAGCAGTATTAAACCCTGGTAGGTAACAAATATCAGTAATACAAAAAATTAATAAAATAAAATAAAGATGGTTCAGCTTCGCAAAGTGCCTCTTAAATTGCATTTAATGGTTAGGATACACAATCAATGCGAGGGAAAAAAAATACTTTACTAGCACTAAGATTCTTTTTCTTGAATTCTTCTTCGCACAACAAAGACAGGCCACGTTATCAGCATAGAACGACCGAGTGGATCACTCGTTTTGTACAAAGCTGTCTTGAAAATAGGACATGTTCTATTTTCTCATGTTACGCAAGATATACTTTTCGCAAATTTTTGTGCAAGAATTTCTTGCGCAATGGACGACTTGAAACAAGGCGGAGCGCCATTCTGGTGTGGGATACAATTCCTACCTCCATGGATACCGCAACAGAGCATAACCTTCATATAGGCGTTTGTTTGATTTCACATGTCCAGGATGAGATGTGTGTAAAGAAAGTTGATTATTTGTTTGAATTTGCCGCTTTTTCAGGTAAACATTGATCTTATGCATTTGCGTATCTTAACCACGGAATGAGACTAATATTTTCTACACTTGCGTACAAGTCTATGAGTGCACAAAATTTTTGGTTTCAGCCATCACCAACTAACAAATCAGGATGTTTGTAAACAAACTTTGTTTCCCACAGTACACTCCCCCTGCTGTGTGACCGCAAGTCGTCCATTCCAGCTTTAGTGTCGTGTGCCTATGTATTATGCAACCTGTCCTACACGCATGCGCGCACACCATTGTTTTTTTATGCGTTGCTTTCTGCATCTTCGACTGAAGTTAAATTACACGAAAATCTTTTTTTCTGGCGTCAATACGGATTTTGTATTACAATTGGTCCAAAGAAACTGTGTCTTGAATTTGGGCAGCATACATTTCCGAAGATCCCATGTTAAAGATAAACATTTTTTTTTTGTTGAAAAAAATTTTTATGGTACAGCCAGGAAAACTGAAGGCTGTGGTTGGAGTTCCTCGTTTGTTCCCGCCGTCAGATGAAATTGCTTTGGGCGCCTAGCACAACCCATTAACTTTTTTTAATGCTGCCGTGTTTTGCGCGCGATAACGGAAAATCCTGTGGCGCGGGTGGAATTGTGGTGGGGAAAACAGGGGGGGGGGGGCCTTGAAGCCGTATGGTGAAGTGTTAGGTGGTGGGTAAGTCAGAGGAAGGGTGTAAATTTTTTCAATTAACCGCTACTTGCAAATTAGTTGGGGCATGGGTGGCACGAGGATTTTTTAACTTCGCTGCCTCCTCCACCCCCACGTGACTTTTTTCTGTACCGGGCTTATTTTGTAAGCTCCCGGAGTGAGAAGAGGAGACTGATGGAGGGTGAAGGGATAGGGGCGCACCTGGTTCGTGTTACTTAGGAATGCTGTGGCTCAGATTTTCCTCTCGCACTTTGTGCTTCGTGGCTGGACAACCTTGTTAGAGAGAGAAGAGAAAATTGAACCGATTTAGTCATTTGATTTTCGTACGAGTTGTGTCCTCCCCCTTTCCCCTACCTTCTCGCTGTTCGCTCCCTCCTCAGGGGAAATTTGCAAGTTCGTTCTTCGATGTCGGTGTTTTTAGCCGAAGGGCGGCGTGATGTGTTGGCCGCTTCGCGCCTGTGTGTGTCCATCGGCCGTCTCGACGGTATTGACGATGGGGATTTGCGGGTAAATTCGGAATTTGTAATATTTTATTCGTGGTGGACCGGAAACTTCCCTGCGCCTCTCACACGAGTCCACCTCACTTGCTCTCGCTATCCTTTCAAATCCTCCGTGAGGTTCCTTTTTACCAGGGTGAAGTTCGGCGTGATATATCGACCGACACGTGATCCACCCTGTACTCTCACCGGGGGTTGTAAAGCTTGTGTTGAATTCTTGAGGGTCGATGCAGACGGACGACGTATATAGTACAATTGTGGAGAGTAGTTTTCCGACTTTCTTCTTGATGTAATGACAAGCTTCGGCGTCTGTACCGCGCCCGATACTATCCTGCTAAAGGAGTTAATTTGGTATGCGAGATAATCAATGATCTTTGAAAGAACTGTGCAGTGGGAGTTCATGACTAGATTCAGTTTCTTGGACGTACTCCATTGCAAAATTGAATGACTGTCAAAGAAAACTAAACAAATAAAAGAAAACCATAAAATAAGCAGAGTATGCTTAGTCAGCAAGATACATACACAACATAAAATTCCAAGATGGAATCGGGTCAAATAAAAACATGGAACAAACAGATAATAAATGAAATTAATAACAAATAAAATAAAAAACCAAATAACATGCGACACAACGATGAGACGAAACAACAAACACAGTTGATATCAGACACGAACAGAAAAATAACAAAAGAACACAACAAGTAGACGAGACAAAAACGCAACAGATATCAGACACATACAGGCAAGACAAACGACACACTGAAGAGACGAAACAAAACACAGTAGTTTTCCAGACAGACAGTGTTACGACGTTTCGGGAACTGGAATCTGTTCCCGTCATCAGGTAGACACACAGGGTTCAGGAACACTCGTCTACTTGTTGTGTTCTTTTGTTATTTTTCTGTTCGTGTCTGATATCAACTGTGTTTGTTGTTTCGTCTCATCGTTGTGTCGCATGTTATTTGGTTTTTTTATTTTATTTGTTATTAATTTCATTTATTATCTGTTTGTTCCTTGTTTTTATTTGATCCGATTCCATCTTGGAATTTCATGTTGTGTATGTATCTTGCTGACTAAGCATACTCTGCTTATTTTATGGTTTTCTTTTATTTGTTTAGTTTTCTTTGACAGCCATTCAATTTTGTTATGGAGTACGTCCAAGAAACTGAATCTAGAGATAATCAGTACTTTATTTCTTGAATTCCACCTCACCATGGTCACTTACGTAAAATTTAACTCATTTTGGTAAGTCACTCCGGCAGTATTAACAAGTGGACCACTGTGCGGTTTGTCATCCTGTTAGAGTATTTTGGAAGTAGGCCTAAATATACGTTCGATATTGGGTCCTGTTGAAACAATGCAGAAGTAACACACGTGTTATCTGTTTATTAAGTTAATTGTTTCTCGCGCAGGACATTTGTTAGAAGACTGCGCAAAATACTGTATTTGCACGCTTTCATAAATCTGAAAGTGATCTCAAAACATCAATTTTCTTGGTCCAGCGTTGAGGGTTGCACTTTGATGTCAGTACACTGATACATGAAAGTACAGCCCAAACCGCTGGACCTAGAAACGTTAAGTTGTGAAGACAAATTTCCTTCATGGTGTCGACAAGGTAATAGAAACGGCATTTTGGAAATTTAACTCTTAAGGGAGTAGAAAGAGTTGGGCTATCGTCGTGGTTTTCACTTCAATTGAGTACTTATACAAATGTCTAAAAATTTATTTCACAATTTTTAAAAACTCTGTTTGCCCGGCATGGTGCATACCCTTAAAATAGTTCTATTTCACTTGTTTTGCCGTCTTGCAATTATGCAAAAGACCGTTTCTAAGTGCCGTCCGCCGTTTTTATATACTCGTTGGTCTAAAAACGTATCTCAACAGATTAAGGTTATACTGTAACGTTAAGTAAGCCCTATACTCTATATCCAGCAGTGCGAGTAGAGAAAATTTACAACCATTGTTTACTCAATAACTCCTTAAAAAATAACCCTGCAGGTATCATACTGTATTTTATATATTTGAAAATTAAAAAAAAAACTTATTTACAGTTAAACGTGCATCGATATATGATGCTATGTAAACGAACAGTACTTCACGATTTTTTAAAAGTAATGCCCTTTTATCGGTGCTGTGTTCTTTCATTGAGTTCAGTGAATCTTTTCTTCCAGAAACATTCTTGCGCATGTCCTCTTCGCTTAAGGTTCAGCATCACTCGCCATGTTGAATTATTTTAATTTTTTAAATTCTGAATAATATGTGAAATTGGCGATTATAGCGCAAATTCCATGTACCTTGTGCTACGGCATCGGCATGGAAGTTGGACTTATAATAATCATTTAGGCCACAGTCAGTCCCCAGCGATTTTTTTGTATTCTCTGTTTACTAACTGATTGCGGCCTAAACATACGTTAACAGTTCAACTGTTTTGCCTGTTATTTAGAATAAGGTAAGTGGAATTTGCTATGTATTCAAAAATGTTACGTTATTCTTCTCAGAATAAATCGAAAACAAAAAATTAGGTAATCCAATATGTCTTGTGA
This sequence comes from Medauroidea extradentata, assembly GCA_003012365.1. Classification (NCBI taxonomy): domain Eukaryota; kingdom Metazoa; phylum Arthropoda; class Insecta; order Phasmatodea; family Phasmatidae; genus Medauroidea; species Medauroidea extradentata. Next base: position 107,441 of record PNEQ01013567.1, on the reverse strand, counting down.
TGCCGAGCCTCGCGATTAGTTCGTACACCAATACACTTTGTTTACTCTGTTAAAGAAGGTGGATCGTTTACATTAATATTTTGCGGTTTTGTTATAGATTTACTGTCTTGAAACTGTAGTGTTTATTGAAAAGCACGTGTCTAACAAATGCACAAATGTTGGCGCTGTTCGCGGCTGTTTAATTGCAGCGACGTGTGTTGCTATAACAATCTGTAAATGCTGTCGGTAAGATCAAGATTTGTAATTTTGGAAAAAAAGAGCTTTAACTATAAATGTCTTTAAGTGCCAGGGATATTTAAGAAAATTGTAGCTCCTGTAGGTACTGCTGCACGAGGGAGGTAAACAATACTATTGTTTCAGGGCCCTCTTTTGTATTCTTGCTTTAGATTATTATTATATTATCTCCTTACTCCCTGCCCCGCCAACATCCCCGGAACGCGATAATCTGAAGAAGGGCTGCGTGCACGACCATTTATTTAATCCACACATAACGTTACATAGGCCTACTGCTCAAAAGTTCTTCATAAACAGGTTCTGGGTGCAATTGTATGAAACACAGATTATTGTGACAATCAAACCAAATAAGACACACTGAACAACCAGTGGAAAGGTGTTTAACCGACCTGCACGATACGCGGGTTATGGAATTATTTTGAACGCGTGGGGCTTTTCGTACACTTATTGATATAAGAGCACGTTCGAAAGACCGGGAACAATAGTGAGCCGGAAGTCTTGTGAGTTATGGCCATGCTCGTTAGTTTGTATTGTTTTTTTCTATAATTATTATTTTTTAAACTTAAACGATAGTACTTATAAAAAAATCAGTCCGGCGGTTTTGTGTGAAATGGTTTTTACCATGATAGCTAATTTTTTTTGCAAAGCAAGAAATTATATGGTTTTGACTGAATAGTCTATTAACCAGAATTTATTTAGTTACATAATCAGCTAAACCATAGTATTTCCTGCCTTGAAAAAATCTGCCAACATGGAGAAGACGATCGTAAACAAAACTGCCAAGGTTTTTGATATCTGGTTTCGTTTAGGCGTAAAAAATCAATATAGATAAAAAAAAGTAGAAACTAGATAGCATGGCCTTAATGGGTAAACTTATTCTGACGTTTCAAAGCTTGTTTATTTTTGGCACTATTTAACACATGATATTCGTACGTCAGTTTATAAACATTTAAATCTTGCGGCATGTTTATGTATAGTATTACAACAGCTAGATGGTTCATTGAGCCAAGCCACTTTGTTGGAAGGCGGTAAAATTTAAGTGAGGGAAACTCTTTGTATATATACACTAAGTCGACCGGCTCAGAGAATCGATAAGACGTTAAAAATATTCGCTTTTCTCTGACGTGGTCGGTCGAGTCGAAGCTGCAAGAGAATATCTCCAAGCTCATTTTCAGTCTACCTTTAGTTTCGTCCTCTGTATTACGACACAGCCATAAACTTCATTTTGTTCATTGTGACGCGTTGCTTTTTGAAAATATTGTCACAATTTCAGAAGGAAAGAAAATTCAGTTCCGGCATGGGCTTGTTTCTTTGTGCCGGTTCCGTGAATGTTATGCAGATAGTGCAATAGTGCAACCCCATACTTTCATAAAGAAAAATAATTACTCGGCTCTATATTATAGGTTTCCAGAGAGAAATGTTTGCCATTACCCGCATGATATAATTTTGTCAAAGAATGAATAATGCTATCAGAAACGACACAGGAATTCTTTTTCATTGTTACTGTACCAGCTGTCGAGGAGTACATGAATATAAACAGTTCCACGTTAAATCGTGTAATTGGTTCATGTAACCACTTGTAGCGCTTGAGCGACATTGTAACTATATTGTATATTAATTAAATATTTAGAAATGGTAAACGTGACGATTCGAGGCACATTAGATAATAACTAGCTCTATCAGAAGCTACCTAAGGAAGCTGTTTAATCGCTGTTATGGTACCAGCTCTCAGGACTCATAGGAAAGTAAACGAAGCCATTTGGAATTTTAGACATTCATTTAATCAACGGATTATATATAAAGCAATACTGAAATTTGTTTGTCTCCCTCAGAAACTATCAAATAGGGCCTACCGAATTTTTTGTAGCCAAATGTCCAAGAACTTCGACATCATGACAATCCTAAGAGAAAAAAAAACGAAAACGATAAAAACCACATGTCGCTTTGTTACTGTTCAGACGTATTAATCTGTGAGTTCGTTGTACTTTATTCTGAAAACAAGATTTTTCCTCTAATTAGGTAATTTATTACAGTTTATATGTTCGTCGATGAGGTGGAACTTGTGTTGTAATCCATTGATGCAGCGGAAGTTAATTATCTAGGATATTGGAACGAAATGGCGGCGGTACAAATCATCTGAAATTTTTTACGAATATATTTTCCACTATACAGAAAAGTTACAAATTAATACACGGTACTTCAACATGCCGGGTTTGATTTCAATTGGTAAAATGATCCAAATATGGGGCATAAAACACTGTAGGCCTACAGAATGTTCTGAAATAGTGGTCATAAATCACATTGATGGTAGAGATCGCAAAAAGAAACATTATTTGTTAGTGAGTGATGCAGACAGACGTTTTCAACTTGTGTAATGTAGGAGGTTTAGGCTTTAAATATTAAGTATTCGTATTAATATATAGGAGTGTAAGTTAAAGGAAAATAAGTGTTGTATGTTGTGTTGTAAATAATTTTGATAAGATTTCTAGTTAAATTAGAAAATTTATTTTTAACACTACTCAATCATCCGGATTGAGCCTGGCTACACCCAGAGTGAAATCTTGCGATATAGTTAAGTTGTTCTTAAGCTAAGGAATAGCACACGAAAACTTTGAAATGCCACTATTTGTAAAATTACTACTAGTATGATTGACGAGTATGTAAAATGTGTGTCGTTACTAGTATGATTGAAAAGTATGTAAAATGTGTGTCGTTATTAATTAAAACGTGTATTTCTTTACAATATATTGCAACACGGAGCTTATTGACAAAATTTTAAGATGACGTATACAGGCTGTTAGGTAATTCGCGGAAACGGACTGCACAGTTAGTGACCAAAACTAAGCATAAAATACTCTTTGGTTAAAAGTAGCTCCGCTCTTAGTTTACGAGATAGGTCCATAATACCAGCGAACTTGGAACGTAAGGTAGATTGACTGGATTCAGTAGGGTAGATTGTTTGCACTACCGTGTCGTTTTTCTCGTAAACAAAGGACCTGACGACTTTTTACCAACTAGTATTTCCCTCTTAGTTTTGGTCACAGGATTCTTGTGTCCATATCCACGAATCTACTTACCCTTTTACTTCCACTTCGCTATTATTTTTGGTATTTTAATGAAAAATGTCTCAAGGCCATGCTCTCCAGTTTCTACTTGTTGAGCAATATTATCTTTTTACGTCTAAACGATAGCAAATATCAAAATTTGTCTGGCGGTTTTATTTAAAATAGTTTTCTCCATGATGGCTGTTTTTTTTCATAGCAGTACATATTATGGTATTAATTATTTATGTAATTAACGAAATTATGGATAGTTGACTTTTAGAAAAAAGTAGCTATCACGGCAAAATAATTTTTAACAAAACTACGAGACATATTTTTTATATCTCCTCTCGTTTAAGCTTAAAAAAAAATTACCATCACAAAAACAGCAGAAAATAAAGAGCGTGGGCTTAACTAAGGGTCTAACGACTTTTTACCAAAGAGCATCCTCTATTTACTTTTTGTATCAGATTCAGTCGTCACAATGCATATCCGCAAATTACCTGACATCCTGTATAACCTAAGCTTGCGGGTTGAGGTTATGAAACTCGGCTGACTTAACTTCCGTTGCACGGACACTAGTCCCCTTCAATACCGCTGTCCTCGCCGGGCGGCAATATTGAGGTATAATGTTTGCGCTAGTGACTTTATAAATGTAGGGGGTTGCATAACTAATCAATTCGCAGGCTTACGCGAAACAGCCTTTCTAAACATAGTCACGCACAGAAACAGTGTAAGTATAGGGCTTTACTCTGGAAAGTAGGTTGAGGGTCTAAATAGATAGTAACATTTCATTGTGTGAATTAATATCATCAAACGATTGTTGACACGAGATAAATATCACCTGTCTGATACAAATCGCATTAACGTCATTGAGTGCTGTTATTCGTATTTGCGTAATTTTAGGTCTGTCACTAGCAAATTATAAATAATACATTTCAAAATTAATTATGATTGTGTTCGCCATGTTATCCTTTAAAGCTTGAGAGGGGTCTAGATAGTAACTCCCATTAACACCAAATTTTAATCAACATCTCCCTAATACCGCAACAACGTGTATAAGAGACTGTGTAAATTCATTAAAACCTAACGCATGCTAAAGCCTGATCATAAGTGGTATTTTCGGTGAAGCGTGTTAACCAGTACGTCAGTAGAGTTTCTGTTTATGTGATTAGAGTTCACCTACAGTTATTATCATGTACTAATACTATAAAGGCAAAATAGTGTTGTTTGCTTATCCTTCGTTAACGCGTCAACACATCAACAGATCAGTATTATTTATTACATGGAGATAGTTTATGGGTCAGACTGTGACGTAGGCTACTTTTTATCCCGTAAAATGTACGGTTTTGAGAGAATTTGGGGGGAGGGGGGGGTAAAATCGGGTGGAAGGGCAGGACGGGGTACTCAACAATTTAGTGAAGACATACTTTGGTGAGTTTCTGTACGTGCGCCCGTGATAAGGTTTCTACAAAAAAAATATATTTTATATATATTTATAAAAGTAGTTTCAGTTATGCTAGGAGCCATGTTGTTAGCGAGACAGGTTATGACATAATGACTATCTTTTGAAAGATTTAGAAGAATCAATTTTTGCACTGCAGGAAGTGCAGTGTTTGTTGTTCTCTTTCGTTTGAGAACTTGTCAATGTAGGCCTATATCGCAACCTCAATATTGAAATACGTACAAAAGAAAATTTAAAGACTTATGTAAGAACATTTGCCTTCCAAATCGCTGCTCTTTTCAGTGATTTTCACAGGAAATGTCATTTATTAGCTTGCGGAAGAAGGATACTGGCAATAAGTAATCAGACTTTTTATAGTTCAGTTCACGTAATATCTATACTTACTGGCAGTTTTTAACAATCTTTAGCCGCTTTTGTGCGAGTAGATTTTATTGGAATGTTTGTTATCATGCTGTGGGTGTTAAATAGTTTGCTATGAGTAAAACTGGAACTTTGCAAAAAAAAAAAAACACAGTGTACGTTGAGGGGTATGTTTAGGTTTCGGTGGCATGTTACTAAACTTGGGACTCGTCACTCACACACGTAGCTGGCGCCAGTCGGATTAACGGGGTCGCTTCTGTCAAACCCACTCTCGCATCCACCTGTACACGGATTGGCGTGTTTCATTACAGCTTTGTGACGTCACTGCCCTGGAAATAACATATCGAACATTGTGGATGACGTGAGGAGAAACAAGATCTGAAGTCTCTTGGCGACTGCAGCTGGTGGGCGGTTGGGGGACATCACAAGCCGAGTTGGAATTACGGGTGGTTTATTATCGTTAGCTTTTACAGAAACACAAATTAAAACTGTATTACTGTCACGGTCAAGTAAAATCCATTAATTTTCTATTAACTCATAAATCCATAACGTCTTACCATTGTTGATTAACTGTGAATATATTCTCGTCTTTTCAGTTCTTACGTAATGTGTACGTAAAAATTGGTGAATAATGCTGAATACATTTGTAAAATGTGAAAGCTCTATAATAATGTCTTTAGTAATTAGGCTACATTGCAAATATTATGATTTATAAATGGAAAAATCAACAATGCGGGGAGAGACACTGCTTTAACATTGTCATATCTAGAGTAAACGTAGAAAAATGTTTGCTCAACTATTTTTTTTTTCAAACAACCGGGTACATAACTCTCAACCAAAAAGTTTTTTTTTTTACTCAACAGACATTTTAGTGTTAAAGTTAGCCACTCAATTTGGTTTGCTGAATAACGTTCGTTTTTTTTTTAAGTTTTCTGTTATTTTGTTCAGTGGGAAAATGCATTTCATAATGTCCGATATAGCTCGTGCAATGTTATTCTGGCATTAAAAAAAAAAAAAGTACCCATCGAATAATCCTATGCCAAAACTGCGCTTTTTTACTAAAAACTTCAGTTTGTTCTGTCGTATTTGGAACGTATTAGTACGAGTTTGGGGTTTACGCTTCCAACTAATTCCCTTGTGTTCCTTGGAATGATTGCAGTGTTATTGTATCCACGATAATGTTAATCCATTACTCGTGCAATAAGCTTCTGTGCTGTTACCGACCATTTTACAGACACGTACGTTCGCTTAAATAGTGAAATAAATTCAATGCAGTAAAAAATGTGAATAAACAGACGTATTTAACAATTCAAATCCATACAGGTGAGCAGGAACGTTTATGAAGCGTACATTATGGCACTATGCAATTGAGTATAAAAGCAAGGCACACGAAAATTATTCGTAGTTACGCGTAACAAAGAATACCTAACCAGTGAAATGAAGATATTTCGGTTAGCACTTAACAGCTAGTTTCCTGCGCGAGTGTGGTACGATATGATGTAAGTATGGAGCAGTGACGGAATCAAGGGGCGGAGGAAACTGGAGATTCTGGAGAAAACCCGCTGACCAACGGCATCACCCGGCACGATTCCCACATGCGAAAATCTAGGTCCAACTCGGGGAATCCGGATAGAAGGCGAACGGTATTGCCTCTATTCGAACAGCGGACCTTACGTTAGAAGTGAAAGAAATGTCATTGCAGCTGTAAATAAATGCATTTCGAAACATGCTACTTGAAATCCAAAATGTCGAACAAAAAATATATCACTATATTCTTACGACGATTAATTACTGTGAAGACCTTGCAAACAATTGACGGTCAACTGGAAGCGACTAGTAATTTCGCTTACTTAGTTTTTTTTATTATTATTATAGAGCTGAGTAGACTTTTCACTATGCCGTATGTAAACGATAACATTATCTTATTTGATCGCTAATTAACAGCATAAATATTGCCTGCAAAATAAAGTCTAGACATTCTGTTTCTCTGTATTGGTAGCAGATTTTTATGTCGAGAATATTGACTGTCGTCTATAGAAATAAATTGTTTACAAAATAATTGAAGACGCAAGTGGATGAAGGGGTTTACAAAATAAAAGTTCTGAGTAAAGTGACATTAAAGTTCGTTCCAGCTATGCCTAACAATGTAACATATCCCTTTCCTCCACACTATGTCTAGAAACATGTGGCTTTTATGTGAATTATGAGAGTGCTATGTGAAAAAAATAGGTACATAACACATTAGTTCATGGAAAAAACTGGATTTTTTTTTTAAAATTGTAACATAACACGTTCATCCACTTGCATCTTCAATTATCTGAATAGCATATAATATATATCAACTTGAGCTAACAAAGTAATTTGTTTCCATAAACAAAATACCCAAAAGCGAAACACCTGATTTTGTTGTCCCAACAAAATATGTAGTTTATTTGACAAAGTACTTACGCCTGACGGCATAATATTTGGCTGACCCAAATGTAATAATTTGTTTGGAAATACACACACACACACACACACACACACACACACACACACACACACATATATATATATATATTTTTTTTTTTTTTTTTTTTTTTGTTACGTACAACCACGCGTGCAAGTAGTTTGTGTACGGCGTAATTTGTACTCACACTGAGATAATTATTTTTCGTTTTCTGTGATGGATAACATTATAGATATATTTGTAAATGTATCTAATGTTGATTTATTTAGGTACAAACTATACCGACAAAAGAATTTCTACAGAAAACTAATTATAAATACGTAAAGTTCAACATAAATCAGCGTAAATGTCATACATTTTACAAGCCGCTTTATTAGTTAAGATGTTTTAGTCAACAACAGTCTTGGTCGTTGAGGTCTCAGGTTCGATTCTTATTTACTGTTTTGTCTCAAATATCTATGCATAACTTAACATATATTTAGTTTTACTGACCAAATATACTTCGGCAACACAAAAAGAATAACAAAGTAAATGGGTTCCAGCCCAAAAAAAAAAAGTTTTTCTTTTTACCATATACAAACAAATTACTTGGTTGCGCCAAGCATATCTTGGTTGAAAAAAAAAACTACACGTTTCCCTCAGTGTGGGTTACGTGTGCGTACACTGACTACGGGTTTCAGAATCACTGTTATGCACATAACGGCGAGAGGCCACGGGACCGTCTTGCTGTAGCGGTTCTGAAACATTTATACAACCATAGGATTCATGTCGGGTGTAGGACTCCAACCATCACCAGTTATACCTCCTCGACACACGAAAGTGACATCTTAGCGAAGTATTGAGGAGCGACGCGTGCTTTCACGCAACCCGCTGACCAACAAAACAGAACTTAGCGCATAACTAACCTACTGTAAACTGTTCGCGTCAAAGTCAAAATTTTTCTTTCAAGACCATGAGCACTAAATAAGCAACAAAAATATGTTTTGTGGTCTCGGGTGTTAAGTTTTGCGAGCTGTAAAATGACTGCAGTATGTTTATAAAAGTAACTGGGCAATGTTACTGGGAACAACTAGCGGGGAAAAAATGGTCTGAAATGAATAAATAAATTTCATCCACGTTTTAAAACGTTAACGTAACTTCAAACTCTCTAAATGTAATGTAGGCCTACATATCCCTAGACGATTCATAACTTGGATAATTTGTTGCAACTAATTGGTTATGAGTGCATGTATATATGGAGTCAACACGCGCACGCATCCTATATAACTTTCACACGTTCGTCTGGTAGTGTTTCGGCTTATTATGTAATACGAACACTGTCGTAAGCTCTCCGTTGTGGTTCATTGTTCCTCGCCAACTTAAAATGCGTTAGGCATTCCTATACGACAGAGGTTATGGGTCGGAAATTACACCACGACTCCGACCTTATACACTCTTCCAATTCCGAGGTGAGGAATGTTGCAATTTCCAAGCCGGTAGCACGAATTCTAGCCACGTTCGACTAGTTCCAGACAAAGGGACGTGGCGACAAACTGCTTGTTCTGAACGTTAACTCAGCTGTGTTCCTTTTCCTTTGTCTCTGTTATTGGCCACTCCTGCGGCGATATTAAGGATGGCCTCTGAGCGAGAGAGCTCAGGAGGATGTAGATCACATTTACCCACGTAGTTGGTGCCAAACCCTCCGCCAGGCATGATTGATCTGATCCACTCAAACACGCAATTTATGTCCACGAAGAATCCGTATAACTGGCACGTACTCCACATTCAAACGGTAATTTATTATACTTCCCATACTCGCTCTAACAGTTCGGAAAATGCATTTATTCATTTCTTAGTCTATGTTACAAAGCTATATAAACTACAAAATTCCCCTCGAAACTTTCGATAAAAACCTTAACATAGCCTTGAAATTTCTACCGGAATTTCAGTGCAATAAGACCTCTATTATCTTGCGTCGAAGTTTATCTGGAAATAACAGTCAAGGCGGAGCATTGTTTGTAAGCAGCCTATCACGCATTGCACACTAGATTAATTTTTTTATCATCTGTAATTGCACATTTTAAACACTTCTCTAAAATTCTTTGTGTCATATATGGCGTAAATATGCCACGGTTAATTTTGATAGATCTTTAAGGTAATATGTAAGAATTATTTAAATAGTTTTCTATTTTTTGTTTCTTTTATGTGCGAGTCGAAATTTTATGAATCTCTGTTGTAATCTGTTATGTGCACATGTCCTTATAATACATTTATCAGAAGCTGAGAGCGAATAGTTATTTAAGTGAAAACGTTTTGAATTAACTACTTGAAAACACATAATTCTAAAATTTTCTTTATAATTTTTCGATGTATTTGTAACAGACCCGGTTTACTTTGAGGCAGTTCAGGCTTGTAGATTTAAAATCATGTTACCGGAAGGTTTGAATAAAAACCGTATTTCTAGTATTAGAAGATGAACTTCGGATTAATCCATGTCAGTTACATTAGTATGCGCTGACATCATCCGGATTTAGCGAGTATACTCAGCTAGTAAAGCACGTTGGTGATATGTTCAGGATATCTTCATGACCATCGGTATGAAACAGGTCTCGACATTTATACATATAGCACGTTTAATTGCAAAAGAGAACAACGTAGCTATTAATAAATACGTATATTTCGGTAGTAAAAGTCCTCGTTAATAATATTAATAGTAATAATCTTCTAGTTCTGCAAAATTTTTGTTACTATATCTTGTGATCAATAGAGAAATTGGTAGGTTCCAAGTCCTAAAGCGTGTTCCAAAACCATGCAATACCAAGCCATGATGGGAAAGTATATTTAAAGCGATCTCTGCCATCACTGAAAGAACATTTCATAAAAGCAGGTATTTCCCTCTCGCACAAGTATTCGTAATCATGCTGTCATATTTACGAACGCCGAGTATTTTTTTTTTCCTTTCTGCAAACAATTACAACACGCAAAGTTAATTATTAAATATTATCGACATAATTCAACAGCAGTTTCGAAGTGGGATCTACACCATTTACAAATTGCGCCGACAGCAGTAGTGTTATTCATGTTTTAAGAGAACACTGTAGTAATACTTTTAGGTATATCAAAATTACTGATGTAGAAAAATATCCCATACCTGACACTTTTATTTCTTCATTTGTTTGCGAAGTTCATTCTTCTGACAGCAATAACTGTATTTACAAGGTGCAATAATTAAAGTATCCCTCATATGCAACCCAACGTTAATGCACTGAATTCTGCTGTATTTAAAGGTGTTGGTCATTCATTTATTCCAAACAATTGCGAATAACTCAAATATTTTTAAACCAAATGCTTTGAAAATATTTGAGACTGTGTACAGTCATACTATACACAATTTTTCCAGAGCCTTTTTTTAATAATGTACCGTTTGTTAGCAAAAAAAATATTTTGCTTCATTTTGGCTTATTTTGACAAAAAGTATGTGATATTTCAGGGGCAAAAGTCTAAAAATCCGTTTGGTGTATTGCAACAGAAAAATTCAGATACAAATTATGGTATGTAAGTGTTAAAATTGTAAATATGAATTTTTGATATATGCGTTAATTTGCGTTAAAAAAATTTATTTTTGAAACCACTGCGAAACTAAAGAGGGACGCCTTAATGGCGCAGCTACCGCAATTTTCATCACCATTTTTTAATTTTTTATTTGTACCAGATATTTTTTTTTACTACTTTAGACACGAAATGTGACTAAATTTTACTCTTATTAAATTTTTTTATCTCTTATAGTTTTCGCGTAATGGATTGTTAAACTCATATTTTGCATGTTTCCATTTTAAGGGCTACACTAAAATCAAGTGATATACCAAACTCAAAAAAATCACAGTGTATAAAGACATTGCAGGCTACAATGTCATGCTCATAAAATAAATAACTTAAAATTTATTTGTATTTAAAAACAATTATTGAATTTTTTAAATTTTTATTTTCAGTTTCAGCATTTTTTTAATACAAATAATTTGTATTCTTTATTTTTGTGAGCATGGCGTTGTTGCCAGAAATGTCTTTATCCACTGTGATTTTTTTGAGTTTGGTATATCAGTTGGTTTTAGCGTGGTCCTTAAAACGGAAACATGTAAAGTATGACATAACATGCCATTACGCGAAAACCATGAGAGATAAAAAAATTTCATAAGAGCCAAATTTAGTCACATTTTATGTCTAAAATAAGAAAAAAATATCTGGTACAAATAAAATATATAAATCTGTTGATGAAAATTGCGGTAGACCGCGCCCCTAATACTAAATCACAGCTACCCTTGAGTTTTAGCACGACGGCTATAAAGTGTGACGTGTATTTGAATGTGTGTGCGTGACGATATTGACTCTTATGTTTTACAACGAGTTCCAATAACCCCAATAAGATTTCCAGCATTCGAGTATAAATATTTTTTTCAGCGTACCACTGAAACGCAGTGAATTACCAACGTCGCGAGTTCCACAAACGCAAACTGCAAAAAAAAAAAAAAAAAAAAAAAAAGCAGCAACGGATAGTCATTTGCGAAGAAGGCGTTGCGAGGCACAACATGCACCTTCGCGTGAGGTCACGGCAGCAGATACGCCCTCCGAAGAGGGACCACCACGTCATCGACGAATCTGAACCGAGCCATAAATAAGAAATAACGTGCCGTGGACGCGAGCCGAACAAACAACTGTGGCTGCGGAGAGAAATACTGTCGACGGCTTCATACTTCCCAGGCAGGATAAACAAGACATTGCGAGGCAATCTCGCGACTCTGCCCAGAGGATTCAATTACCCCGGGACTAAGTCCTCTGGAGCACGGTGAGTTTTGAAATAGTTGACGCAGAACGACCAAGAGGACGAGAGAGGGCGGAGTCAGCGTGGTCGATATACTCTCCCCCAGACAACTTTCTGTGTGAATCATACACACAGCGGTACGTCGTCGTCAGAAAGAGCAAGAAGGGACGAGAGTCCCAACTCGACGGCCTTCAATACGTTCCGTATTCGTAGTTCAGCATCGCTTTACTCAGAGTGCTATCGGCAGTGGCTTCTCCATCTGTCTGCTTCTGATATGTAAAATAGGTGTCCCGGGGAGGAATGGTTCAGTTCAATTGGGGGAGGAGGAGAAAATTGAAAGGGTGGAAAAACGTGACGGACATTAATCGGAATCTTTATACCTGTTTCAAATTTCGGCGTTTGACGCGTAGGAACAGCGGAGCGATAAGAGTCTTTATTCACAGCGCACCAAACTGGCGTGCAAGGTTTTCGCTGTAGGCTTTTTGCTATGGGACTTAAAGCGGTGACCCTAAAATTTTATTTTTTCGATAATATGAAGTAAAGGCCAACGAATGCCTCTCCTTTTGCTTTTTTTCGAATTCAGGTGGTATTTTCTGAGTTACAGCAGTCTAAAAAAAAAAAAAAAAATGCCGTTTTTAACTATTTTGAGGGGCCCGAAAATCATGTTTCTGGCAATCATGCTGAATTTTTTAAAATTATAGAAGCGTGACTTTAAGCGCAATTTTTTCTCGTAGATAAACATAATATAAATCAGTTAAACGGTTTCGCATGAAAAAGAATACACATGACACGCTACACACCATCCATGCGCCATGTGAGGCCTTCTTTTAACAGCTTCACGTAAAGCAGTTCATGAAAGGTTTGGTAGCACGGAAATACCTATGAGTAAAGGAGAGGCTTTCATAAAACCTTCTTTCATTACATTCCAAAGCCAGCCGAATGTCGCTTTCTTTTGCAAAGAAAAATGTTCTTCGTGTATTCAACTGGTCAGCTGTTACCGAGAGGATGTCTAACCTTGCAGCTCTGAATAGTGTTTTGGCCCAAGGGATGGGCAATTAACTTACATTTTTGTTTAAGAAACTAAAGAATGTAATTTGATAAATAATCAACTAACACTCAAAACATGAACTATTTTTTATAACTTCCTAACATTAACAAGTCGTTTACTTTTGTCATTATAACCGTGTGATCGGTAAATATAATTTTTTAAAATGTTTAAGTATCCTAAGTAATGCACCTACGAACATTTGTACGGAAACTACAGATTCAGTTAAAGACTCTTTCTCAGCATAAAAGTTCCATATTTATATTAGTATAGGATGTAATTATATCGCAAGGGTTGTAATGGTACGTAGGCAGCACGACTCTACATAGAGGGTTGGACTCGAATCCACGTAATTGTTACGCAAGTACTCTGGCGCTATCTTGGGTAAGAATAAATGGAAGGGGGAGAGTAATATTTGCTTTAAAATATGAATGCATAGTTGTAGAATGTTAATATTTTCGTAGAATTATCTCAACCAACGAACGCCCTCTCAGTGTTTTTCTACTTCCGTTGATTGGTCTCTTTCTAACAGCTAGAACAAAAAAATGTCTGTTTTATTTTTACATCTATGAACTTTTCTTTGCTCGGCAAATTGCAGCAAATCGCTTTCCACTCCAAATAACACCGCGCAGTCGCATCCAAACTCGGCGCAGTCACGCAAGAGACAAATCACCGTGGGGAGAAAAGTCAATAAGCTTTCTTCCGCTGAATTCTTCTTGAATATTCGACTGTGTGATGGGCGACGACAAAGGAAGATATATCGGAAAGTGGTGGCATTATGTGCAGGGCGTACTTTACAATCGAGACGACGACGTTCAAGAGAGGTTTAAGGTTCTGGATGCGGACGATGTTACAATGAATGAAAAATTTTAACAATTCACGCAAAAAAATTCTGGTTACATACACAGTGAACGTTTTGTTATTTAGTGTAGTCAAGTTATTGTTAAATGTTGAATTACTATAATTTTTGCTGAAAATCTGAAGTACAAATTTTTTAATATGTTTAAGACTTGCTTTCGCACATTGGTAAAGATGGCATTGCTCGATTATGTCTATGTGATAAAATATCTGCAGGTTAAGTTACTTTCTTCCAGTGTTATATTAGTGAAACAATGAGAAAGGCACTTGAGACGTGACACTTTAAGAAATCTTCATATGTTAATATTAAATTGTTAGTTAAACATCTTGAAATGGAACTGAAGATGTAAAATTGATCAATTCGATTCTAAATGCAATACATTATGAGAAAGGCGGAGCTTACGGCGTGACAATTTATTTTTTACAAGAAACTTGTGTTATATTTTTAAAAAAAAATTGACGTTAATTAACATCCCAGGCTTACTATCGCGAAGCGCAAATTTATAGAACTTACCCTTTTCAGGCGTCACCTGTGCTCAACTACGTTGTTCAGAACCAAGACCCACGCCTGGGAGATGGAGCGACGAATGTGCGAACAAGTGCTTCTGCACTGCTCTTACTCACAAGTGTTACTATTTCCCCTTTTAATTTGTGCGCAGTTTAAGTAGTTTCACGAAATACAATTTTCAAAATGTATTAAGTTTATTGACATTGTCTCATACAGATTGTACCAATAATAAAATGATGACTTGCAAAAGCGGTATGATACATTGAACTGATTATTTTAAATGTATACTATTGCGTGTGTTTATTGGCAATGACAGACTTAGCAAGTAGT
The DNA here is from genome assembly GCA_003012365.1 of Medauroidea extradentata. Classification (NCBI taxonomy): domain Eukaryota; kingdom Metazoa; phylum Arthropoda; class Insecta; order Phasmatodea; family Phasmatidae; genus Medauroidea; species Medauroidea extradentata. The sequence goes on along the minus strand of PNEQ01013567.1, from coordinate 92,356 downwards.
TTCCGTGGCCGAAGTAGCTCAAGCCGAACCCCCAATTCACGAGAGTCTAAATTTGAATTCTGAATACGATATGAATACGTTCTTTTTTCCCCCTTCAAATTTTTAATTGTTTAACACATATGTCGAAATAATTGCTTTAATGAGCAATTTCAGTACACTCCATATCTGTCTTCGTACCCATTTATGAGGCTAACTTTATAGGTATTACGTAAGCGCTATGTTAAAGAAAAAACATCTCGACAGTTCTATTTGTTCTTTCGACTTAGTGTAAAACATTGTTTATGTGTGTTCAATTTTTTAGGGAAATAATTTCTAATATATATATATCTTCGTTTTTAAGGTATTTTAAAGCGTTATTCTGAAGCAAAAAGCATTCAGAACTATCCATTATATTACCAGAAACATACTTACTAGACAGAGACTCCATTGGCGGTAATGTGAAATCAAGCCTGAAAAACGTGCTGTTTTAGTGCCTGAAATTAACACAAAATAATGTTTATAGTTTTCGGTAAAGCGGACAGTGTATTAAGTAATCCCTGGTGATCAAGAGATGGGACTCGACCCAGCAACATGTATCGTATTGGACACAAATTTCTTCGGCAGTTCTTACGTTGAACCAACCCTTGAGAGGTGACTTAGTCATTGTATATCTGTGCGCGCCCCTTAGAGGGTGATGATTGCGTGTCCGTGGTTTGTGCTCCGACATGAATTTATGAACCTCCCTCACACACAACCCTTCCTCCCCAGGGTAGTGAGGCAGGACGGAGACGGAGTTGTCTGGTCCCGCGGTCCATTACGAAGTATGATGAGAGCTCGCTCGATGCAGTGCCTCGTGAGGGGGGTATATAAAAAGAGAAATGTCCAAGGGTCGTCTCCCATAAACCCTTCTTCCGTCAAACGACGCAGTTAACAGTGCCGGGTAAAATTTCCAGCGACGAGAAAATTTTTCTGGCTCTCGAGGCGCTTTATATTTTGAGTTGTTACTGATGCTGGGGAACAGCCACGTTAATATTTTGATCCCAAAATGTCCTTAAATATTTAATCTTAAGGTCCGTGAACCAAGCGAGGTGGCACAGCTACCATACATAAGAGAAACCCGCTTCAAGTATAGCTTCTTGGAAAGGATGGAGACATATTCCAAAGTAGGGTTCAATCTAGAAGTGGATTATTTCGGGAACTTGTCAATGAAATGAGGCCACAGCAACATAATTAAAGCGGTCGAATGTATATTTTTCTTAGAAGGGATCAGTAGTGATTCCAATGTCTGTTTAGTGGCACAAATTTAAGCTCATTGCTGTAGGAATTCGTTTTTGGCAAGAATATTACTGAATATTCTTCTTTGTTATCTGACTACGAATAACGACTTTTCTCATACATGTTTACAATTTGCTTGATTGTTTCTGTTGTATATGAATTTATTCAAGAGTGGAAATCCATTTTCTAAACTAAATTCAGAAATAAATATTTCGGAATGGAAATGTTAGTACTTTTAACTTCGTATTCATGTCACAAAGCGACGTGTTACCGCAAGAAATCGTAACGCAGCTGCAAGACTGCATGCCGTTTTAGTGTCGAAGATACGGAGTTGAAGTATTTGATGTCCTTACCATGTCGCCCGTTTTCGTTTTCTTGCTTCAGTACCTTCAACACACAGAAGAGTTTCAGATAAGTAGGACCCATATCGTTTAAACGTGGAAGAATTAAGTGGGATTTACGTCTCGACTGCGAAGTCATTAGAGGCGATAACTCAACTTAATTAAATGACTGGAGCCATTCCAGCGTTTTCCTGGAGGGATTTCCGGAGTCCATGGAAAATCGAAACCAGGATGGTCGGAGCCAGGACTAGAACTATGGTACTTCCGAACTCGCATCCAATACGTTACCGTTGCCAAGCAGGATTCGGTAATATGTGCGCGGGTTGGGCTTTCACATACGAGATGCTGCACAGCAACACTTTCACAACTATTTTGATAAAAGTTCTCGACAAACTTTCCGTATAAAACGGCGTTTTAAGTAGTTTTTTTTACGATCAAGTGTTCGCTTTAAACTAATAATGGACGTATTTTATACAATAAATAAATAAATTATTTATTAATTTGGAGCAGTTTTAAAATTAAGGTGCAGTAAACTGGAAATACGGTGTAACTTTATCCGACTTTTATACACACACACACATATATATAGTACCATTTGATGAAGTGGTAAACAGTATCTGGATGTACAAAACTTAGGGGTTTAGATATTTAACTGTAGAATTATTTATTTATTCGCTAAGTGGACCAAAACGAATATTTTGAGCCAATGCGTTTAAATTTTGAAACTAAAATAACAAAAAATAACTCATTTCATAGGAATTCTAGAGTTAAATCATTTTTTTAATAGTTTATGGGACTGCTATGTAAAATAAAATTTTATTTGGTGGCATTATTTTCTTCAATAAAACACTGAAACGAAAAGTCCTACATTTTTAAGCTTTTTTTGCTTAAACTTGGAACTAAACAAATTTGTTTACCTAGAGAATTTACTTGCATTGAAATGTTTCTCATAACTCTCTATCACAGGTAAATAATTCTACATAAACTAACGTTTTATTAAATCCTTCTGTTTTGTAACCCGATTAAGATTAATAGTTTTTCTTGAACAAATATAAAATTGTGCTTATATTTGAAACGCGATATTAATCTGCCACATTCAGAACTATTCTAGTGCGGTCAACCATTACAGTGGTCAAAAAAATTAATTTAAGAATAATATTAGTAAGATTAGACTACGTATGCGATTTTCGTTTTTCCATCGATGTAAACTAAAAATTAAAATCGCTTACTCAGTTTATACAGATTGTTACGGAAAATGACTATCTTTCGTATATTTTTATTTAATTTTTTGAAGTCATGCATGTTTTATTCAACTAAAAAAGTCACCTTACATCGAGTTTCAAACCCAACATTTTTTTTTTATCAGGCAAGCACTTTTATTACTTTAAAAATTTTCGCTTAAACTTTTAGTCACGTGTATGCAAAAAGTAGGCTTACTCTGCTTCAAGTTCATGCTAAAGTTATTTATAGGTGACTTAAAAACAGCCGTGTCATATACATGAAGATGGATGCTTTATCCGTCCTTGCCGGAAAGGAGCTTCGGCTAAAGTTTCGAGGGACCGGGGGGGGGGGGAGAATATCTTCCTGTGACTAAGACGATGCAGAATATAGATGCTACAGTGAAAACTGGTTACCCATATCCCGCATTTTCTTAATTTCTCCATTTCGCATTAAGGGGTATGGAAAGGTACAATGTCGAGTGAACGAGAATACTCAGTCGTCAATAAAATCTGAACTGCTCATCAAAATTCGATGAGATTTTTTTTCGAGTCGGTATTTTATCAGCGGAAGTTTATTTGTATAGCAGTATCCGGTAGTGCGCTTTATTATCTTTTAGTATCAGAAAATCACTGTACGAGAGCATGTTAAAACTATATTGAAATTAAAACGCTAGTATTTTTGGAAATTGGTTATTATATAGGCCTACATATTATCGTGGTAAATATTATAAAAATGACAGTTTTACATTTTTGTAGATTTTGCGTTTTCAAGTCCTTTTTTTTTTTTTTTTCTAAAAACCGTTTTTAATTTTTTATTCTAAAGTAAGGCACACTACCGCGTAGTGCTATATAAATAGACGCCCGCTGATAAAATATCTACTCTGCAATAAAATCTCATCGAATTTTGATGAGTAGTTCAGATGTTGTTGACGATTGAGTATTTCAGTCGTTCGCTCGACATCGTACCTTTCCATATCCCGTAGCCTTCACAGACTCAGCAATGAAGATAATGTCCGATCACACAACGGTAATCGTACCCTTGTAAAAATTTTGTGGCTTATATTATAAGTGTGTTTGAATTACAGGAGAATCATGAAGTGATTTTTGTGGACTGGGGCAGTTAGGGAAACTTGAACTTAACTGCGTTTGTGTTCACTGTTATTGGTTTTGGGCGTCCCTTTATTAGTTTAGTTTTACTTTCTTAATAGAGGCTGTGTACGTAGCATTGCTAGATAAACCCAAGCTGTCCTAACCGAGCGAGGTAGCGCAACGGTAACAAGTTGGATTCGCATTAGGGTGGGACCCGGGTTCGATCCCCGGCTCCGGCCATCCTGGCTTCGGTTTACCATGGTTTCCCGACATCGCTCCAGACGAATGCTGGGATGGTTTCTTAACAAGGAACATGGCCGACTCCTCTCCCATATACTGTCATTGTACCAAGCTGTGTGTCGCCGTCTCTAACGACCTCGCTGTCGATGAGACGTGAAGCCCCTTACCTTACCCTTGCTGTTCTCAATATGAAGTTCAATCACTCGCATACTAACTACTTCTGAATACATTGTTTTGACAGCGTTAGCTAAGAATGGAAACCAGTTTTGACACGCTGTACACAACTAGGTAAGATTAGTTGGTGGAAACCATTAAATGATAGGAACTTGTGCAGGGGCTTGGGAAATGCCATAATTGACTAAAAATTGACTTATCGTTGTTTGGAGTTTACGGTAAATATTAGTAGCTAGGTTAATACTCAGATTATTAGCAAATTTAAGTTTTACTTAAGTTACGAAATTCCTATATTGGAGACTTTATATGTATGTATATATATATATATATATATATATATATATATATATATATATATATATATATATATATATATATATATATATATATATATATATATATATATATATATATATATATATATATATATATATATAAATAAGAAATTCTTTATTTTTCAAAATTATATCTATGCGTTAGGTTTTATTTTATGTAATTACTTTTACGCTTGTAATTGTTTGATTTGTATTTGCAGATAGTTTCTTAAACGTCTGACCAATGTCGGTAAATATGCAAGCAAATTACTTTGTCATTTTAAAAATATTTGTTTATTTATATTTGTGTTGCCTGATATTTATAAAATGGTTTAGTGAAACTGTAAAATGGAATTCATCTACCCGGTGCAGGTGAGGTAACACTTTCTCCCATGGAAGCTTTTCATCGCATTTACCACTTCTACTTCAATAAACTGGAGTTTCAGGACAATTATTTTGATTTATCGCCATTGCTCAGCCAGCGTTAGCCGTTTATTGCAAGCACATGTTTCGGATCTCTATAGCTTGCGAATTACTAAACCCAGTACCGTTAAAATTTATTTACGTATTAAAATTTATGTTGTAGTGGTTTTGTGTATCTAACGAATAGTCCCGCGTTGTGTTAGTAGAGAGAAATGACATAATTAGTACAGAGATATAAAAAGCATTCGTCATTGAGGTCAACACTTACTATGGAGATTGTGAAAATATTACAACTATCTGCTCTTAAAATAAATGTATGTCTAGGATATTAGAGAACATTGTTAATTTATACGGCGTAAGTACATAATAACAACTATGTAAAATCAGAAAGATGCGTAATAAAAAGTTTCTTGTCAAATAATTGTCATACATTTTTGTACATTTTATAAGATTTTTTTTTTCAACATCAAATAAAAAAAATATATGGCATGTTCCTACTTGCATTAACTTAAATTTGGTTCCTGCGGCCATGAAGACGCGGCTTCAGTCCGGTAGTCTTAGTTAGTCATGAAGTCAATGACAGTGAATCCTACAATTTTAAACTTAAAAAATTTTTACGTCATGAAACACTATTCCTTGGTGGAATAAAGTGTTATGGGAGACGCGCAATCAACGTTCTGAATCGGCGCATTTCACGCTGCACCGTTCTTCATTGTCGTGTCTCGCGATGTATCGAGAGCTGAAGACAAGCTATCGGAATGCGTGCTTATCCTTGTTAGATGCCTCGTAGTTAGCTTATTCAGGAAGCATGATGCTTAAAAAACTGGTTTTATTCGCCTAATTAGATCGCATTGTCATGTTTCTGTGAATTAGGGAATAGTATTTTAGGTCTCTTTTTATGGAAAATTTAGCGTTTGTATTGTAACTTCCTTGTTTTTTATGAAGCGAAAGTCATCTGTATTAAAAACAAAGTTTAGTCTTATAAATGTATGTTCAGGAAACCATGTTTATTGTTTAGTAGCAGTGACATCGCAAAAACGTGTCTGAACTCTATAATAAAAATGCAGGGCAGTTTTTTTTTCTCGATATACGTAGATAATTTCCGCCCTATTCAGCAATAATCTTTTTAAAATCGCCACAATATTGTTTTTTCTATGCACAGTTTGGAATTTTTTAATCCATTTCCATTCAATGTGGATGATAATAATTCTCGTGTTTTACTTATTTGTAGGGCCCGGTAGTTTTCGCGAAAAGATGTTTGCAGCACTTTGTTTCAGTGCCTTACGTACACATCTTCATCCCTGCTTTGTGGTCAGTTATTGGATGCCGTAACACCCAGCGTCTGGAGGTTAAACCAGCAAATCACAGACGTGATGTGTCACAGTTATCAGAGTACTGGTTGGCACAGTCAAATGAATAACGACTCTGCACAAAAACACTCTGTCAATAGCTAGGGCCACGATTTTGTCGCGAAAAGATTTTTGCCTCACTTTGTTTCAGTGTCTCTCGTGCACATCGGCAGTTCTGTTTCAAGGTTATTGGCAGCGTGTCTTTGTTCAGACACGTTTCTCATTTGACTGCACCAATCAGAATAAGATTATTGTGAGTCTGTGCGTCTATAATTTGCCAAGGCCAGTGAGAGTAAAGTCATCCAACCACAGACGACGTAGCAGAGCTGCAGGTGTGCACATGACGCATCGAAACCAATTGTTGCAAAAATCTTTTCGCCATAAAATCGTGGCTCTATCAATAACCATGAAATTGAGCTGCAGGTGTGCACGTAAGGCACTGAAATAAAGTGGGGAAAAAATCTTTTCGCGAAAACTACCGGGCCCTACTTATTTGTAATAAACCTGTTTAGATTCATTGTCCCTTTTGTTCTCAGAGTTGATTAAGGACTTCTTCCCGAGTTTTTTCAGACTGGTGCCAATAACTCAAATATTTTTTTAACCAAAAGTTTTGGAAAAAATTTGAGTCAATGTGCAATCACACGATGCACAATACTGTGGACGCGTTTTTTTAAATAATGTACCATTCGCCAGCAAAAAAAAAAAATAATAATTTCCTTCATTTTTGCTTATTTTCACGACGAAGGAACGTGGTACTTTGGGTAATGAAATCTAAAAAACCGTTCAGTATTATTCTACTAAAAAATTCAGCTACAAATTATAACTAGGGCCACGATTTTGTCGCGAAAAGATTTTTGCCCCACTTTGTTTCAGTGACTCACGTGCACATCGGCAGTTCTGTTTCAAGGTTATTGGCAGCGTGTCTTTGTTCAGACACGTTTCTCATTTTACTGCACCAATCAGAATAAGATTCTTGTGAGTCTATACGTCTATAATTTGCCAAGGCCAGTGAGAGTAAAATCATCCAACCACAGACGATGTAGCAGAGCTGCAGGTGTGCACATGACGCATCGAAACCAAATGTTGCAAAAATCTTTTCGCCATAAAATCGTGGCTCTAATTATAACATATAAGTGTCAAAATTGTGCAACGAAATTTTGATATGAGTATTAGGTAGCAATAAAAAAATATTTTCGAAATCACTGCAAAACTCCGTAACAAGGCCTTAAAACTCGTGTGTAATGTAGGCCTAATGTTTATTCCATCAGTTTATAATACCTCGTACTAGAATGTATAGCCGCCACTTGTGGCAGGACGACGCCGCATAGAAACCGACGCAGTTTGTATCCGTTGTGAACGTTTACCTCGACGTAGGGATGTATAATGCATCTTGCTTCGTTTCCTATCCGCAGTCGCTGCTGCAAATGAAAATGCCTGGATTGTGTTGGCAGCGGGTAGAGGGGCGGTGTCTCGCGAGATGAAGGATCGCAAGGACTTGTCGCAGTATTTCACGGTAGACTGGCTGCTTTGTGCTGGGGACGAGGACGAAGCCAACTGGAGGAGGAAAACAATGTCTCATTGCGGAGAGGAGCTGGTACTTTATAAAGGTGTCCCCTTATACCTCGGCTTGTTTTGTTACGAGACGGTGAAATAGAGTGTAATGACTCTTCGCTTTGCAATGTTGAGTGAAATATTATCCTATGCGACTATGTGCTGCGTTTTCGGGTTGCAAGTTTGGGGTCTGTCCAAGACACGTTGCTAGCTAATGTTTCGGCAGACGGCGTGGGTAATAAACTTATCACAGACTCTGCATATACGCTAGCGGAATATATTATGTTTACAACATATCCGCGTAGTTTATATGTATTCTGTCTCCCCTGCAAGGGTGTCAGAGTGTCTTTAATCACTCCAAGGCTGCCTTTTATTGAGTACGTTTACACTTCGGTGTATGCTTTAATTTTTATTATTTTTAAATTAGTATTAAGTTAAAAAGAGGCGAAAAATAAAAAGGTTTGGTGATCGAAATTTGTACTTAGTATATTTGTATATTTTATTGACATCCTCGTGTTTTTTTCTTTTATTGTTGTAATTATTATTACTTTACACTTATTTTTAGTATTTCGTTTTATTATTTTTCATATTTGTCGGTATTTAAGATAGGGTAATTTACGTATTATCTGCCCTCATGATTGTGTTACACGTTAATTCTTATATTCAATATACACAAAGCTTGTGCGAAGAAACAAATTTACAGCCTTTTTGGGTTATTTTTGTACCAGTATAGGATGACTTTTTATCGCATGTTTTATTCTATAAACTGGGTTTGTGACCGCCAGTTTTAATTTATACTTAACGATCAAGACATTTATCAATAAAGAGCTCAGTAATATTTAGGAAATAGTCGAGTCTTCAAAAAAACTACAAAAAAAGCCGACACACACGGAAAAAAAAAAAAAAAAAATAGCTGGTAAGTAATAGAGGGTCGGCACCTAGAGTCGTTTTCGGAATTGTTTTTTCACAAGTTGAAGTTATAGTTGGCATAATGCAGTGTGCGAAACAACGTTGCTTATTTGTAAGTGTATTCCGATATTTAGCGTTTTATTTTAAGGGGTGTATATATATATATATATATATATATATATATATATATATTGTTTTCATGAGTTTTGTGAGACTATTAGTTGTATTATGAAATGTACGTAACTTTTAAGAAGGAATCTAACCCTGAAGTTTGTCCCAATATTTTAGAAACAACCTGTAGGCTTTACACTAGTATTTGAAACATGCGTCTCTTGTTCCTTAGGTTTTTTTTTTTTTTTGCAACGGGTGGCTCATGTATTCCTTCTAAATCCTTAGGTAGGACTTGACAATATACATAATATTTTCTTTTGTGGAGCAATAAAAAATTGTATTGAGTAAATTAGTTGCCGAACGACTATGTGCGGGTACCGTTCAGTTGTTTGCGATAGTAGACCCGTATATGTTCTCAGCTGGTGGTATAAAGGCGTCCGATCAATTTCTCCACAGTACTATTTTAATTCTTCATATTTAGAATAATATTGCTAATAAATTGGTAATTTTGCCCCTTTATTTACCAATACTTGGCATCAGGAACTGATATCTTATTGTTAATAGTAATACAAGAATTGCGTTAAAGTTGAACAATGTTTATTTATTTAATAGAGAACGGTTGAGACATTTGGAAAAATTGTAGAATTTCACTTTGCACATCATATCAAACAAATGTATACATATGCATGAGTAATTTAATGGTAAATGTAATATTGAATGTTGGATAGTAGTTTTAGAAGACAGGTTCCAAGATGATGTAACACATTTAGATTACGATTACATAGTTTTAGTGTTAACCGCTTGAAGCGTGTTCTTACGTCTAATTTTAGACGGGAGGGGAGTTAAAAATAGGTTAGTGCAGTAAGGCAATGTCATTTGCTTAATTGAAGTCAAGTCGTCACTTGACCCCACTCGCGAGTCTGTTTTCAGATTAACTCAGATAGTTGTCGTCACGTTGATACCTTTTTAGTCAACTTCTCTCATGCCGTGCCATGTTGCAATATCGTATACGTAAATCACCCCGCTTCCCGCTGGATAAATTTGCACCATCATATTAATTTCATTTCAAATGGAAATTCTTACATGCCTTTCTGTACGTAGTTTTTACTATTAAATATGTGGATTATTAAGACTTTTATCATTTATGTTGCTGTAAACGTTCACTTATAACAATAATATGTTGTGCGAAGTTCCTCCGAAATTGGGGAAAGTTACAGTATCGTACGGATGTTCAGTTGAAACGCTGGCTTGTATTTAGCGTCAGTTGGCAAGGTCGGATTCATACAATAAACAAAATGCTAAACCTACAAATATGACATCGTCTTGGTATACTAAATCACGTCGTGTGATCATTTATTTAACTGACAGTGCCAATTGCAACGTGGCCTAATAGTCGCATATTGACTGGGGTAGCTACTCTCTAAAACATTTTTGTACTGTTACCAGGGAAATATGTGAAACCCAGTTGCCAACGAAATTCGTCGTTAAACTACAATGGTTGTCCTTGTAAAACACACGAAGTATATGTTTGGAAAATTACTAGGTATAGTCCTGTATTTGTGCTTGCAGTAAGGAGAAATTACATTTGAAATATGAAATTATTTTGGGGATGAAGAACTTGTGAACGCATCAGGACTCTAACACGCGTCCTTAAGTTTGGTGTCAACGCTTTTACCCCAAGACCGCGTAGGTTTTATGGATACAGTGGATATTTCAGTGACTTAATTTTCTTAATTTCGTAGCACCTAAGTGATATAAATTTTCACTTTATTCCAGTGAAATGTATGTTGTGTGTAACTATATAATTTCCAACAAACCCCAGATTTGGTTGACAACAAAGTTTTCTTTAAGTTTTTTTTACAATGAGAATTTTCTTTAACTTTACAAACAAATTATTTTACAGGTGGTCTGTTTACTTTAAAAATTGTTTGTAAAAGTATAAATAACGTCTTCGTAATTTTTACAAAATATGTTAGTGTAGACAGCGGGGCTGTTGCTTTGCTGCAGACGCTCCTGTACCCCACGGGGAAGAAGTTCGTTTCAGTTGACGTCTGCTGAGAGGGTTTTCTTGCTAGCGAGGCGACCCTGGGCACTGTAACTTCGCTAGTACGCGACGGCCTACTTACTGCCATCTCTGTTAGGTAGTTTGTTTTTAGCATATGTTTTTTTATGCTTGCCTGCATTGTTAACAACTTATTTTTAAACTTACTGTACTTAGAGATACTGGTAAATCGCGGGAAAAATTGATTGTTTGCTTGGCTCCAACATGCTATGTACAACATTGAAGGTTTTGCACCTATATTAGCTATCGTTACAAGAAGCGCTGTGTCCTTCTTCAACAGACCCAATTAGAACTGTATAGTTTTAACACAACGTGTGTGATTTGACAGAAAACTGTTCACACGTGTCACGGATGGGATACTACAGTTTATTGGCGACTATGCTAAATATTTTCGCGATTTTCTAGTGTCTCTTATCTATACTGATGTATAGGTGTGATACGATAGTATTGATGGTAAAATAGTTTCCAATAAAGGGTAGCATTATATGTATGTCATATATATATATATATAATATATATATGCAGCAGTCAAATGTATACTGACGTTGCCAGACTGTATAGTGGCAATGCTGGCCATTTGCTGTACTTACAAGTTGTGGATGGGTTAAAACTTCCAGTACTATTTTGAAAGTTTTTTTTACAGAGATGCCGATGCACCAGAACTCGGCGAGTATTGAAACTCGCAGAGTGATTTTATTAGTCTCGGCTGCTAACGTGCCCTCATATCACGTGAGATATTCGAATGTTTGTAGCAATGGGAATTTATGCGAATGTATGGGGTTGTGGACATACCCTATTAATTTTGTTATGTTGGTAATATAACTCTGAGATGTGTGGCGATCAGACCCCTTACATCAAGTAAATCCTAGAGAAATTCGGTCAGTTGCAATAAGACCCGGACACGCAATTAACCATCCTAGTAAGCCTACAAAACAGACGGACACGAGAACTGGAGGCCTATGTTGAAAAATACAGCTCGATCGTTCGTGTAAGAGCTACTTCGAATAGTCAGATTCGCATAGGAACACGCCTATTTGAATGCAGGCATGCTCCACTGTCTTGAACTCGTATACGAAATAAGTGCACGATGTGAGCACCGTGTCGATAAGATGGCGGCTATTCAACTGCGTATCTCAACTTACAAAATATGAGTTTATGTGATAACTATGGCATTTTAACTGTTAATCAACGTGGTAGAAGAATCTTTATATTATAAAAATCTTAGTGTGGCTAACTTAATCAAACGCAAAAGGAAAGGAAGTAATTTAAAAACCGGAATTTCAGTGCATAGGTTGCTAAGTATAATAAAACTTACCGTTTGAGGCCTTAATAAAATATAGAACCGTCGCCGGGGATATATCTGTCGAGGCATTTTTTTGATGGTGTTTTGGAGTATTTTCTATGTTTTAATATTGCATTCTATGCGCAAGATAGGTTAACTGAAAGGAGCCCTTTGAATCAATGAACAGACATATTTTTAAGAAATATCGAAAATGAGAACTTCTTTCAAGTAAAACATTTTAAAACGTTGAAAGTATTTCTCGTAGTCAAAAGCAATGCAATGTGCGATGTACATTCTGTAGTCTTGGGTAGAACAATTTTTCGGCAAAGCAAAGAAAAATTGTGCATCAAAAATGCTACTCTAAGGGCGGTATTCATAGTCGAAGGCTTGTTTGGCAAATAAGTATACTTCATGAAGTAATGCTTATTCTCTAAGCAATACTTATTTCAGCCATCACGAATGTAGCGCTTCTGAATTCGCACGTTTTTTTCTTCATTCTCCTCAATCTCGTCAACGAATTGTTCGAAATCATCCCACTCGCCCAGATCCATAACAGGACAAAGCATGACAAACTAGGTTATGTACTGTTGAAAATCGAACTTATAACTTTAATAAAAATTGCTTGAGTGCACTACAGACATGACGTGAAATAAGTATACTTATAGGCGTGAATGAGCAATACTTATTTGACTATGAATTCTTGAGAAATAAGTATTGCTCATTGGGCGACTATGAATTCATATGAAGCACTGCATAGAGAAATGATACTTCATGACGTACAAATCTGAGTAAAAATATAAGTATTGCTTATTCGTCGCACTATGAAATAAAATGTGTGCTTAAGCAAAAATATAAGTAGTGCTCATTTCAAGTATTGCTTATTTGCTGACTGTGAATACCGCCGTAAATAAGCACCAAATGTACTAGAGCTTGAGTTCGCCTTGACTTCAGTGTTCACAGGGCATCTGGTAATTATAAATATCCATAGCAAATATTCTGCTTGGTGCATGTGGAAATTTACCAGAATTCAGTGCCAGTACCGAAAAGTCGTAGGGCTTAAGAATGTGTATTCTCAGTTGACATTCCACTGTAATGGATTCGTCGGCAGATAATTGCGTTAAACAGGTACGCAGAGTTGAACGGGATTCTTTCTCGTCGCAGACTTCAGACTAATGGATTTTTTTACTTTTTATTTTGTTTCCGGAATTTTATTGGAAATATTAAATCTCTGTTGAATTCACACAAATAGAATTCCGAGGAAATTAGCTGCATTATTTTTCTCTCTTATTTTGAAGTACGTTCTTGTAAAGTTTTCGTGTTCTATTTGTCCTGTAAGTAGCTAATTTAATTCGTTTATTACGTCAGCTCCGGTTGTAAACTGCGCCGAAACGTTGACTATCTATTAGGGTCATTGTAATGTAATGGTAATAATTAATGAAATTTTAGGAGCACTTAGCGGTACCTAATTACATATTTTTAAACGTGAATTCGTTTATACACACATACACATACATATACACATGATGTTACAAAATTCAGTGTTAATATTCTAGGGAAACAATCTTTACGTGTTGGGGAATAAAAAGTGTTATATGATCATAGGTCCAAAAACGGACCGTTTCTGCGCTACAGTTGGCATACATGACGTTTGGTTAATAGCGCGCTGGCAGGATCATGTTGCTGCGTCACAGTTGTTCACTTTTTGTTCCTCTACACGTGAGGATTGTTTCCCTAGAATATTGACATGGAATTTTGCAACACTCTTTGTGTGTGTGTGTCCGTCCGTGTGCCCACGCACACTCACCAGACCAGGGTATATTAAGAGAAGTGCAAATACACCCTCAGAAAGATAACTCTGCTACTCTGAAAACTCAACAGCTGTGTCGACCGAAAACACTGGAATTGTTACGTCCCCAATACTACTAAAGCTAAAAAATTATAAACTATTAATGTTGTAATTTATGTTTTAAACGTGCAGCTTTTTAAAAGTCTTATGAAAACGTTTGTACATACTTTTTGGCAATTGGTTTTAGAATAACGTATTTCTTTAGGACAATATATTTTGCAGTAACAGAACAAAATCATATAGTTTATTTAATTTGTCTGCGAATGTTTAACTATAAGAAATTATTTGGTCACAAAGGTGGAAAAATCTTTATCTATGCATTTTTTTTGTCAATTTTGTTTTCTAAATGCTGTGATTATTGGGGAATGTGTATAGCGGTGTAACCCCCCCCCCCCCCACCTTCCCTTCCCAAGTCCTCGTATTGTCTTCTTAAAAGTGTACTGAGCAAGTTAATTGAACTTTGCGTTAAGTTTATGTGCAATTCGATATCTTAACGTATTGGAGAATTTAGAATACCCATTTTTGAGCACGAAATCAGACTAATCTAGTAGTTTCCGACTGCTCTAAAATATGGATATTTTATCGCTTTTTGGTGAATGGCTTTTAAATTTCTGTATCGTTATGTTCTTGATAGCACATAAATAATAACGCAATAGACGAATATAATTTTAGACTTCGATGACAAAGGACCGTGTGCTTAAAGTTATTTCCAGTCACGTAGCTATTAATAGAAAGTGAAATAGATACTGAAGCAAAGTTAGCCAAAATACAATAATTATCTTGCAGTTTGAACTTAAGGACTTCAACAAAATTACTGCATACAAAAAATAGTTTGCACGAACAGTATATGTGATTTGAAATGAATATACCTCAAGGTCTCTCTCTCTCTCTCTCTCTCTCTCTCTCTCTCTCTAGCACTGTAATAGCGTTATGCTAATGGTCTGGGTTTGTGGATACGTTATATAATGTACTGGATTCAATAAAAAATTGGAAAATGGCCCACATAGTCAACATATTTTGCTCACAACTACTACGTCCATTAGTTTCTCAGTATGGTACCTGAAGCTCACGATGATGTTTTAAGCCTTTGTGGAGATCTGAATGCATTTTTGTGTAGTATTAGGAAAGTTAATAAAACAACAAAAATTATTTACAAATACACAACTTGCCCCCACCCCCAGTAAGTTAAAATTACCAGGTTATCCTGGACACTTCAATAAATCATGATCGGTACTCGTACTTTCGACTTGTAAACAGCATATTGACAGCTTCTTTATTTATGGTGTCTGATGCAAGTGAACAGGCTGCACCGTACATTGAGTCTGATAATACAGTCTTGGCATAGCCTCTCTAGTAAAAAGTCGCTGCAATACCGTTCTCTGATTTGTCTGGCAGGTGAGTCAAGGAAATACGTTGCCGTTGGAGAGCTCGAAGCTGTTATTTAACCTACCGCTTCTTGGCAGAGTTGTCGCACGGAATGCAGCGAGCAGCCTTCTACTAGAGACAGTGGCGGATTTGGAAACATATTTTGGGTGGGGCTTATGTGATTTTATGGATTGTAAAAATATTAGCTATCTCCAAAGTCTGGTTGTTTACCGTCGCAGAACATTAAATATAACATACATACAAGTAGGACACGTTAAAAGTACTTGGATCATCATAGAACAAAACTCCAGTTTTCTTGAGGAAACTGGACATACTTTGGCTGCATAATGTTGAACACGATTTGGGGGGGAGGGCCTTTAGCCCGGTAGCCGCCTCCTTAAAACCGCTACTGATTAGAGACGGTCATAATCTTGGGACTGCGACTAAGTATTTCTGTAATCGCACTTTTTAATGTTGCTAATAATTTCTTGATATTATTACTTCGGCGTTACACTTCCTTCCAATTAAGACTAAGGATTTGTTCAGTAAAACTAAATCTGTTTGAAGGAATCAAGTATTGTATTTGTACAGTTCCAGTTAAACACTATTGTTGCTGAAAATAAACTGTTTCGTTCTTATTTTGTTTGCCCAAAAGTGTATTTTGTGAGCCGCGAGTTGCAGATATTTTTCTTTTTGGCGAAATTATTTAACGCACATTATATGTGTCTGTCTACACAAAGAACACACACTTCAAACTACGCAAATGGTTTTAAAACTTCGGCACGTTTGTTAGAAACGTTATTTTCTTGCATTGTCTCTTCACTCTCATCCCTGCGGAAGGCAATGACTAGAGACAGGACATTTAGCGAAAAGATTTTTGCATCACTTTGTTTCAGTGCCTTACGTGCGCACCTGCATCTCTGCTATGTGGTCAGTGATTGGATGCCGTAACACCCAGAGTGTGGAGGTTGAACCCTCAAATCACAAACGTGATGTGTCGCAGTTATCCGTGTACTGATTGACACAGTCAAACATAGCGTAATGTAATTCAATTATCATGTTTAATTTTTTTTAGATTCGGGTGGTGTAGGTTGGTATTAGGGCAGCGAAGTCATTGTGGTTCATCAGTTACAAAAGTTTATAAAGTTTATTATTTGTACAATGCAATCGTCATCCATTGAAGTACCTGCCTGCGTACAGAGCCGCACTCTCATAAAATGTAAGTCCCTCAAAAATATTTTGGACAAATATTATTACTGAATATTCTGTTGTTGGCAATAGATATTCATCAACTATGTTTATAGTTGTAAGAAATAGGATATATGTGCACACCATTATGAAAGACTGCGTAGTTTTGTAGTTTATAGTGTACTGTAAGGTAACGTCATTTGTCAGTGGACAGTTTTTTGTTCCGTCACCGGTTTCGATGGCTTGTGTTTCCAGACATGCTTAGGTAAGCATATCTCGTGGTGGCTTAGCTCAAGACTTGGCTTTGGCTAACAGCTTGTACAGTTAACAGTTTGCCGGCGGCATGTGAATCATTGATGTATGGCCGGTGGCGACTAAGCCGCTTGGGGGAGCGAGAATGCCTGCTGGCGTCACAGCCTGTAACTGGGTCAGCTGACTTGAACATGCCCCCTGGCTCCCCGCATCACGCATGTCTTGAACATTACGCGCCTATGCCTCCCTCGCTCTCTTTCCAGGCGGCAGCAGGCGATGACTCCCTTCATTGTCCCCCACTAAGGTTTACGACTTGGACCTGAGTGTCCACATTTGTTAACCATAATTATTTTTGAAACCTAAATTGGAGCCGATATAAAATCACTGTGTTGGTGTGTGTGTAAGTGTGTGTGTGTGTTGGTGTGTGTGTGATTTAGGGAAAAAAAAAGGGGGGGGGGTTGTAACAACGTACTCTTCATTTTTTCGAGACAAAAACAGCATGATGGTATCTAATCAGTTAAATTTACTAAATTTCCTTTCAATTAATAAATTTACTCAAATTCTTTAATACCTCTTGTCTCGAAAATTACAGTACATGGTAAAACCAATTTGCAACAAAGTTACGTAGCAATTTTACGTTACCAGCGGTCGTCTATGTTAAAAATAATAATTCTCTTGAAAGCAGAGAAACTCGGGCCAATGCCTTTTATTTAAATAAAGGTTAAGACGAGCGTGTCCCGGTTTCAAATTTCAGCGTTTGACGCGTGAGAACAACGCAGCGATAAGGGTAAAGACCTATCCACAATAGCCGAGTTGGAAGACTGGTCCTCGGACACATAAACAAAAAGCCTTGTGTGTCGATGATCGGGATGTCCCTGTCCGCCATGAAGCTTTCGGAAATTGACACTAGGTAGCAGTAAATTCGACGTGTACATAAAAACATAAAGCAAATGTAAACAATGCTAAATTAAACATTCGGTGCGAAATCTCCAATTAAACTACTATTCTTCTTATTCTTTATATCAATATCAATGGTTCTTATTCTTTTCACCTGTTAGCTTCGGCTTTCTTAGGTAGGGAATCGTGTTGTCTCAGATCATGTCCTCGGACCATATCCGCAGACATCCTCGGCCTAAGTTAAAATTCACGAACAATTCACAGACTTCGGACAGAACAGAGGACCTCATGCACCAATCACAGAACAGAGGACCTCGGACATGGTTGCGGACTTCGCTATTGTGAATAGGCCTTAAGAGTACCATGCTAGGCGAGAAACATACCGCCTCTATTCACAGTGCGCCTGACTGGCGTGCAAAGTTTCCTTTGTATAAGCGATTCAGGATAAAATGAGAAAAATGCCCTGCTATAGTTTTATTTTCAGCTATTTCGTAACTTTCCGCACGTAACGGCTAACGGCGGGAAATGTCTAACCCCTCCTGGACACGTCAATTGATGTTTGTGCCTGTAAGATAAATTATGAAGTCTGTAGAACTCTATACAGTTTGATAAAATTATTTTACGAATGAGACCTACATAAAATACAATAATGTAATTTTCGTTTGCTTTTATTTCAGTATTTTTGTATTTAAAAAAAATACACGTAACTGTATTGCGTAATTTCAATGCCAACCATACAGTCAGTAAGACAACTAGAGTTAATGTTGAATTGTATGCAGCAGTGGCTAGTGATATTTTTCAAAGGTTAAATATTTAGTGCTCACTCTATCCCGAATGATCTATAGTCCCTTTCCTATGGGACATTAAGGTTGTTCAAGTGATTTTAGTAACAACATTTTATATTGTTACGAAGCAGTATTAGTTTTGGAAAAGATACTTGTGAGTGCAGTTTCCTCTTGCACAACAATTTTTGGCTCGCATAGTTTTCTCGTACCGGTGCGTCAAAGTCAGAATTTACATGTTACGCTGCCATGCAAATAGTGAAAACTAATTTACTTACTTCAACGAAATAGTTTACTGTGAAATAACACGACGTGGGCTGTGTAATCGAATATTAGGAAAGCTCACATTAAACAATTTTGTATTTTAAAAACTTGCTTGATTCACAACGTTTTCTCTGTACTTTAGCGATTTCTTCAAAGATTCAAAATATTACGTTATGAGTTTATAAATGTTTGATGTTTGTTTACGTAGCCATAGAACGTTAATTTACTATGAATCAATTCATTTGAATTAGTCAGTTGTGTGTGTCATTATGTGTGTATATATGTGTGTGTTTCTGATTTAAGGGGGTAAATTGTTTCATGGCCTATTAACAGAAATGACTAGAGTAATAAACTATACTAAAAAGCTATCCAGACCACGGGTTCCTAGTGACGGTGTTTTTGAGAGTGATATATTTTAATTTCCTCAAGGAAACAGAGACCATAAACTGTCACACAGATGTTGACGTTTTATTTTTACAATGAACCTTTTTTTTTAAACTGCAAATTATTTATGTTCTTGTTTAAAAAAATTGGGTTCATAGAAAAAAAAATTAACATACCTCTTTGACTGTTTTGCGATATCTTCAATCTATTATAATTAAAAAATAAAACTATAATGTTCGTAAAAAACTCTGTAAATAGAAGCCCGTAGATAAAAGAAGAAAAACTTTTACGCCAGTTTTTAATTAAATTTTTTAAAAAAGAAGGGTGGAAAGTTAAAGATACTTTGATTATGGCCCCCCCCCCCCCCTTCTTCACAGTTTTTTTTGCGTTACACTGACGATAGATAGGAAGACGTCTCTCTTGTGTTAAAGCCAGGAAAATATTCCCCATGTGGAGCGTAGGCGGCATGAGGGGGCGGATTAAGGGCGCCCCGATTAGAGAGCTAGCGGCCGAGGTGTGGAATGATTGCGGGGGGGGGGGGGTGTTCCAGGGGCCACGCGACAGACAGGCGACATCAAACCCTCTCCCCCGGCTCCTAGGCGAGGCATGCTGATTAATGGCGACGGCGGTCTGTAACGAGAGGATTTATGGAACCGCCGTCAAACCACGCTGGTCCCCCTACCACACCCCGTGTCCTCAGGCCAGTAAGGAGAGCTCCACGGCAGGCCGATGATGGTGATGGATCTAGGGATGTCCGACAGCCATGGCCTCGACTTCCAATCTCTCGTGTGGTGTACCGTGATTTGGGGTTATGGTGCAAAGTACTGACGGGTTCTGCCAACCTCGGAGCCTTGGCATAAACAAGTATAGAGATTTACGTGACACACGGCAGTGCACCAGTCGGGCGTATAGGATGTATAAACAAATTCTGCAATAATAGGCTATCAATACGACCGTCAAACGAAATGTTGGTCTCCGACTCCGACTACCTGATGATGGCAGCTGCAACGACTGCCGAAACGTCGCAAGACAATCTCCAGACGCGGCTCACACCCACAAGCCAAGAAAATACAGACAACGGCCACGAAAGCCTGCGATCTATTCGAAATAATTAAAGTTCTGTTCTGTCCTGAAATTACTACATTTAGCAAATTTGCCTTTCATATCTATCAGTCATAAAACTTCAAAGAATCGGTAGTTCTCAAATCGCATCCCATCCTTAGTTTAGTATCGAATGAATTTTTCTAACCTTATTAAACCGTGCCTGAAAGATTAAAATTTTTGTAGAATTAGATATAAAGTTGTGTGACGGAACCACAACATTTATAAGGAAATTTCCTGAAAAGTGTCTGAGCGTGTTTCATTTACGTTCTCGAGGTCGTAAACTCAGCTTCAGCGAACTGCAATGGAAATTAATTTTTTTTGACATCCTACAGGAGTCTGTATTGTTATAATATTCGCGCAAACCAATTTTAACGCACATTATATTAAGTATCCATTATACGATTATTTGGTGGGAGTACCTTGTAACTCGTATAGAACTGTAAAGTTTCATGACACATCCTGTTTTTTTTTCTCGGAATTTCGTATTAACAATTTTGCATGTCGTTTGTCGGTAGCAGAGTATTAAAATAGGTATATTTACCAACTTGGCTAATACAAAACCATAAATGCAAATGAAGCGAGAATAGCAGTGTAGAAATCAATTGAATCGTATCAAGAAACAGTGCGAGACAATGCCACATTCGCAGTGATCAGCAGCTCGTCTCAAAGTGTATGTTCGATGTGTAAATGAATCTTGTTTAGAGTACTACGAGTTAAATATGTTGAAATCTGTTGCAAAATCTTGCAGTTTGTTAAAATAGGAACAATAGTTTAGTGATAATTAGAAATGATGGTAGCCTACATCGCGAAAATGTTTAGTGCCAACATACCCTTGAAAACGCTGTAGTTAATTGCAACACATATGATTGGGCGATGTACGCCTGGCACAACATAGCTGTCTGCAGAAAAATGACAGGCACCAAATATTACAATATCAGGATTCCCATTAGCTCAGTCAAATGGGGCAACATCTCCACGTACAAGCTAAAGCTAGTAATCTTCTGGTAAGCTGAAGGTGTAGTGAAACCCAGCAAACAGTCAAGTTTTCCCGCGATAAACCATCATCTCTTGTGATAATGCTGCTGTAGGAATATTGTATGGTCTCGGCTCTGAATTTTGCTTTGCACGTCCTTTACTCCAAAATTCGTGTCTTATGTTGTATAATTTTCATAAAATCATATACTGCTGGATTAACTATTGTTAAATTGGTAAAGAAAGGTGTCGCATTGGAAACGTTGAACACGGTATTTAATTCATTCTATGTGTAAGTGTGTGTATAATCTTAATATATAAAATGACTAGCAGTCCCCCGCGGCTTTGCTCGCGAGTATAATTCATAACTAATAATATTTACTTTAATTGTTAGAATGTCCAAGCGGCTAGTTGAACTAATTATGCAGCAGAATAAGTAGCTATATCTGTCCACGCGTAAAGCAGTCTTAAGTTTGTTCCTGCAACTAACAGCGACTTCGCCTGGGCCTTATTTATAGCCCTGCCTATTTGACGTTGTGGGGTAATTACAGACACCTAAGGTAAGAGGTTAATCGAATGAAAAACGTCTGATTTACCCTGTGCACAACCATTGGTGACGGTGCCCTCAATTATATATTTTCAAAATATTCACTTGAACTTTATTACCATTACACAGTTTCAGTGGGTAAAGGTTTCGCGGAAACGTATTTGGTGCCCCAACCTTGAGATTAGTAAGATGATATATCGTCGGTTTACTGCCAAGAGTGACAAAGTCAAAATGAGATAAAATGATAAAGAGGCTAGGAATATGTATATGTTGTTCACGAACAATTGCCCAAGTTAAAAAGTATTCGTCGTTTCGTACTGTTGTGTCACAGTATAGTATCTTATCACGTTTTTGTTAATATCTACAATTTAATAGTGTTTTTAAACAAAATAATATTTATGACTTAATCACTTTTGACAGTATACCGACGATATGTCAGCTGATATTGTAGAGGAACCTAAGTGGAATGTGCAAACTGCAATTTTACCTCTTTTAAACGACTACATGCAAATTGCACTAATTCGATCTGCCTTGTAGTTTTTGTGTGTCAGTATTGAATGTTCGCACCCAGCTTTTAACGGAATTCGAGCCCAGAACCTCCCGGAATTTAGACATGAGTAACAAAAACTGCGTCACGTTACAACGTAATAATTCATGAAAATTAAATTAAATAAAAAAAAGATAAAATATTTGTGTCCTAGGCTCATAGAGGTTGTACAACACCACGTGTCGATAGGTTACTGTAGAGTGAAACTCCTGTATAGGTTGTTTATCGCTGATCGTTCCTGCTTTTCGGATCGTCTGCCTTGAATGTTGACAAACTTGGTTTTATTATTAATTATCACGTTATTTTATAAAGTTAAAAACTTACATATATATATATATTTTTAAATACTTGAATCGCGTTTTAAAATACTTTATTCGTGACTCGTGGACGTGAAAAACACAACATTAGCCCGCTGAGTTCAAGATATATAGACGATTAGTTGAAAACAAGTTTCACGCCTTTTCACCCTCCTTTATAGTGGCGAATTTCGAAAATTCCTGAAATTTCTTTTCAGGTATTTGAGTAAGCATCAATCTTAAACAAAAATCACGTCGCTATATATAAATCAATGGGGTCGATATACATCGGTTGTGAGTGGAAAACACATTTTACCCCCTTTTTAACCTGTTCAGGCCGAATTCGGGAAATATATGTTAATGGTACAGGATATTTACAAAATCATCAATTTAAAGCAATGAACACTTCGATATATCGATTGGTTCGATAGTTATTGAGGGATAATCGAAAACACATTTCACGTATTTTCACTCCCTTAATTAAAGAATTTCGATACGTCTTGGGGTCCTGTCATGGACATTTGTATAAGTAACCAATTAAAGTAAAAATCACGACAATAACCAAATATGTTTCAAAGGTAAGACGGTTCATAAAAAACACATTTTGCCCCTTTTTACTGCTTGTAGATCCTAATACTACTTTTTGGGTATTTACGTAAGCAACATTTTGAAGTGATAACCAACTCTTTATCCTGAAGGGTTCGATAGATATCGATAGTTAATCGGAAACACATCTAAGGTCTTTTCACCCAGGGCGTGGTACATAATGCAACGCTAAAAGCATTAATCTAAAACTGTGGGTTTCTTGAAGCCAATTTGCGAAAATTAAACGATGGCAATCCTAGACAATAGTTTTAGCCAACGTTTTGAACAAAATTGTTTCCAGCGTTAGGAACTTCTGAGGCACAATCTCTGACGCCGGAACCTCGTGCATTTAACTGCGGCGCAAGAGATCACGCGCGTCGAATTAGTAATTCTGGATAAATATTTTCTCGTAAAGTTGGCAATTATCAATATCTAGGATTGTCATTGAGTATTTTATCCATATTGGCTTTGAAAAAAGCGTAGAAATCAATTGACGTTTTCAGCGTTTATTTATCTACCACACACTCTTAAATGTTGAATTGCGATAAATCCTTAAATTGGCCAATATGCATTTTTATGAGTGTCCTATTAAAGTAAAAATCACGATAGTAGGGCGTCGGGTTCCAGCTCTATAGACGTTTCTTCGGAAACACATTTCACCCCTTTTCATTCCCTTAGAAGTCGAATTTCGAAAAATCCCTTTTTATAGCTCGCCTTCGACCTGAGGGGAACCCCCACAAAAATTTTCACGATTGTCGGTCCAGTGGTTTGGGCTGCAGTTTGATATGTCAGTCAGTCAGTCTATGTCAGTCAGTGTTCATCTTAATTTATGTAAAATGAAGTGTCCTGACACACTCACTCATCAACGCACAGCCCAAACCGAAACACACAGCCCAAACCTCTGGACCTAGAACCATGAAATTTTGAGGGAAGCTTCCACTTGCCCACTAAAAAAGGATTTTTCGAAATTCGATAGTTAAGGGTGAAAAGGGGCGAAATGTGTTTTAAAGAATCTTTGATATCTCATTAACCGGGAATGCTGTCATACACTTTTTAACTTCATAATATTGCCCAAAGAAATGCATATTCGCAAAATTTTCGATTTTGCGAAATTCGAAAATTAAGGGGGTGAAAAACCTTAAAATGTGTTTTTCATTAACTCGTGATTTCTCCTAAACCATTTCAGATAGTGAAGTTATTTTTTTTTGATGATGCTTAAGTAAATATCTAAAAAGTATTTTTATAATTTTTCGAAATTCGTCCTTGAAAGCTCTTAAAAAAATTTCACGTGTTTTTTTTTTTTTTTTTTTTTTAAATTAATCCCACTTATCTCTTAAATAAGTGGAAATATCGAAATAGTTTTTGCTTTAAAATAAATCTTACGTAAATATAAAAACAAATAATTTCAGGAATTTTCGAAATTCGTCCTTTAAAAATGTTTAAAAAATAAAATGCGATTTCAAATTATCATCTGTACCGCTTATACCCGTTGAGATATCGAGAAGATTTTTGATACGAATGAAGCTTATGTAAATATCTACTAATCATATTCAGGTTTTTATGAAATTCGAAAATTAAGTAGGTGAAAAGCAGTAAAATATTACAGTCTCCCGAAAAAAGAGAATGGTCACAGAGAAATAATTCAACAGTAGTTTCTATTTGCCAACCTACTCATAAATAAAGCCTATTTGGACTGTAGCCACTACACACGAAAGAATCATCACGGCATGTCTTTAACATTCACTCTGGTATTGTATAAAGTTTGTGATGTGGACGGGGTGGGTTTACGGGTTCGTATCCCGTGCAAGACTTTGCGATTGGAATTACTACATCATACGAGTTCTTTGCACTGAGCTAAGAGAGTTAATTATAGTTCACTATTTTTGAGTACGCTAGCTGTTAAATGACTTCATCACATAATTTATCCAGAGTTACTGTTTACATTACATAATTTCACGCGGGCAACGCCGCAGCCGGCCAGCTAGTTTGTGTGTGTGTGTGTATATATATAATACCTTTCTTTGTATTATAAACTGTGATATTCGTTATTCCGTACTGCAAGTACCTACCTAAGTTGAATCAATAAAACCTTCTACTTCGCTGTTCGTTTTTTAGGTGATAGCTACAGAGTAGCGTGTTAGGCTGCCTTTCGCTTCCAGAACAGCCTGTATTGATTTAGGCGTGCATCCAGCAAGATGTTGGAAACGTTGAGGCGGTATTGTATACCATGCAAACGTCACTGTGTCACGCAATTCCTGGAGCTTCCAGATAGTTGTAGGCTTGCAGTGAACAGCCTTTCCCATCTCCTTACAAATACATTCTGTTTAATATCAGGAAACTGCAGTGATGCAAAAGAATTGTAATGAATGTTCCCTGCCAAATTATTTTGTGGTAAAAACTAATTCATTTGTTCGTTAACGCGGTATTTTAGTTGGTGATCGCAGAATACGTTTGTGGTGAACACACACCATTTTTGGCAGGGTCAATAAATATTTTGTATCTGCCACAAGATACTTCTTCCTTGTGTGCTAAACGCTGCAACGGAAAATAAATCATATTACTAGAATTTTTTTAGTGACGTGGATTTCATGCCTCAGCACACATCTCCGTGGGAACAGAATACATTTCGAGGTTAAACTAGAACATATTCAACGCGCTACCCCCCCCCCCACACCTAATGGTACTTACGTTTGCTGTGGCATTTTAAAGTGAACGTAATGGATTCACCATGAAAGAGTTTCTTAATTCATATAACTAGCCTGTGAAGACCACTTTTTCTTTTAGCCATATTGTATATGTAACGGGTCTCATTGGCACATCTAATCAAACATATGTATTATATATATAATAGTGGTCTTGTAATTGGTCCAGATAATAGTATTTGTAAATCATACACTGGGGTAGAGGGCGGCTTATGTCTCGGAGAGAAGGGGAAGTGTCGTCGCCGCACCTTTGTCGTGGCGCTGCGGTCCGCTACAGCGACCGCTCTATCCCTTCACAACTTCCTCTCCCTTCCCCCGAGGGCTGGTGGCAGGGAACACAGGACCGCCCCTACCAACAAACAGCCAATCAGGGCTGTGCCCAATATATTATTAAGTTATAATGAGATGTGAAATTAGAGATAAATAAGGGTAATTCCACATGTAATATTAAATGTAATCAAAGTGTATGATGTTAATTGAATATGTTAACTAAGAAAAGAAAGAAAATAATGGAAATAAACGGTGATGCGGTCTGCAGTCTAAAGGTCGTTAACCGTGGGGCGTGGCCTAGCGATTGGAAGCTGCTGGGCTGATTGGCCAACGACTTTTTAGCGCGGTATTGCCGCGAGTTGCAGGAATATTTGAAGTTTTTGGGACACTCCGCCGCGGGCCCCGGAAGAGGGCAGAGGTGCTGTCGCGGGCTAGTGGCACCTGCGAGTGATTTCAATCGTGTCAGAAAGCTGTGATAATTAAACCTAGAAAGAGTTTTTTTTTTAGCTATTATCACGCAGGCCACGCCTCGTATGTACGAATCGCGGATACAGGTAGCGTACAAAAACGTATCCGCCCGAGTCTTGAGCAAATTATTTTCCACTCTCGGTAGCCTGTAGCACATGGCAATCGTTATCATCGTTATATTCATAACTAATAATATAATCTTGCTGAAATTCTATATTTGGTATTAAACCTTCCAATCCTCGGGTCGGCGTACGTATGTATGCTGGTGTTTTCGTGCACGTAGAAGGCGTACTTGTCTGTTATTGCAGCACGTTTGCAATATTGTGTGCATTTTGGTGCAATATAGCGCGTTTTTTCGCACCAGTGTTGAAGTTGCCATCTTTATCTGCTCTTGTATTCAGTTTGCGAATTTTTTTCCAATATGATTGTTCAGAATCCTCAACTAGCTTCCCTTTTATATTCAAAGTCGGTTAGATCACTTGTCTCTCCCGTAATGGAAGCCCGACAATATGAAGTTTGTTGTGTTTAATGGCAAGTAAATTGGTCACAAAAGGTGCAAGTTAGTGGAATGTTTTATTCAACGGACCATATGCTGTTTTATACGTAATAAAACGTTATTTTAGGCCAAATAGAATAATTAGTAATATTCCAGCTAAACTAACCGCAGTAAAATAAAAATTAGAACAGTTTTTTTGTTTCGATTCTTTTCAGCTAGGATTTTCTTTTCCAGTAGTTTCGAACACAGTATAACCTCATGTTAAGGAAAATTCTTATTATTTTATTTAAAAGTATGTTTAATGTAATGAACAACGGTACCATACTTTGTTTCTTTGCGTCTGTAGAACTCGAGAAAAACGTAGATAAAAAGAGCAGTATTTTTTTTTTGCGCGCGATAAATACGCAAACCGCCATGTTGGTGTCTCTGTGACATCACCATACTGTACATTTTATTGTATGTAACACGCAAACTACAGCTACATACTTTCAGGCCGTAAAACTATGGCGAATAAAGTAATTTATGTGGTAAAAACGGTTATGGCTGGTATATAAATGTGTGCAATTGTTCCTTTGCACAGTAATACAATGCAATTTACTTAGAATATAATCTTTACTATAGCGCCGTCTGAAGAATTAAGGCGGACTGCATGGTTTAAGCAACAAGAAAAGACCTAATAGTATGTTATTAACGACCAAAATTCGGTTTATGTATGTAATGATTATTTCTATGTATTTTGTACAATACGACACGCTCGGCATAAAATAAATAAGTTCTTTTAAGTTAAAAGTTGCAGTCAATACCTTACGACGTTCCTCGTAAGTACCACACCTGGTAATACGGGGTTTATCTATTTCAGCAATGAAAAAACGGAATGTTCGTTTCCTGGCCTAGTGAATTAATCGTGAACTGCTCTCGTAGGGCGTGCAATAAAATACTGATTTTTATTCTTTCAAGAAAATGAACGTCACATACTCTGGGTGCCTACTGCCGCCCGTCTTTGTTTCCAGTTCCACTATTCAGCAATATTATTCGCGACAAATGATATCACAGGGTGCCTACCGCCGCCCCTGATATTCGAAACAAATAGTTGATAATTGGAGACCTTCGTTTTCCTTCGACGTCCGCGGCCAAATGCCTCGACCCACTTTCTCTCTCGCGGCTCTTCACTGTCTTGGCGGCAAACCACCCTCCCAGTCCAGTGGTCACGAGGGGTGCCTCAGGCCAATCAGTGTCGAGTATCCTTCAAAGCTCCCCCCTCAGAGAACAGATTCCGTCTCAATTCACCTCGCCTTCTTTTATTTTCAAATTGCATTTTTCATCTACAATTACATATTTTAAATAAATCCGTAAAAGTGCACGTTACAACCTTGCAGTTTGCGACGAAACCTCGGCAGCTGTAGTATTTTTGGATGTTCCACTGGCTGTGGCAACGTCATTTTCTTATACGCGAGTTCAATGAACCCGTGATTGGCCGATAATTGGTGGGGAGGTGGCGAGGTCTTGCGAAACTCGCTCAGATATGGCAGCACGGCAGGCTGCTTCTTTCACGACCGTTCTCTAGAAAATTAACAATTATTGGGAGAAAATAATGTGTATAATTTAAACAAAATTGATCTGCTATATTATTTTCCCAACTCGAGCTGCCAGGATGCTCGATCCCCAGTCTGTAAGAGCCAGGATTGGTTAAGGACATGTTCTCTAGTTTCTACTTTATTAGCGATATTAATTTTTTACGCCTAAACGGGAGCAGATATATGCACAAGCATAAACGACAAAAATTGATCAAATAAATTAACGTGTCAGAAGCGATTACACCATATTGTACTAGATTATGATAACACAGTTTTATTTTGCTGCATTAATTGTGAGATTGTGTATAGCAAATCCTGAATTGGTTTTAGTTGCTGTGAAATAAAGGCGTTTTATTTTTTACTGCACAGTTGCTTCAATGGCGTAGTGCTGTGAAAAAAAAAAAAATACAAAACTGATGCTTCATCACAGGAAAGACAGTTTAACATGCAAAACACACACACACACACACACACACACACACACACATATATATATATATATATATATATATATATATATATATATATATATATATATATATACGCTATGTAGGGCGAGTGCACTAACCTCTACGTAACCGCGGTCGCTGTGAATATGAAGCAGCAACCGTGTAAAGGAATTTGGAGTTGTAATTCGTTTATCTTAACTTTCTAGTTCGATAATGTCAATTTTTTAGTGAAATAACTGTTACAATTTTTTTTTTAAATAACATTTCATTTTATCCTCACAAATTAAACATATTGCATTCTAATGATCTCAAACACTGTGTAATAATTTTATTTCAATAAAGTTACGTTTAATTATTTACTCACATACTAATTTCAACCTTACTGCCGATTTTTACATTGTGTGAATCTGCTGCATTACATTATGTTTTCACATTTACTGCATCGACGTTTGTTAATTTAAAATATTAATTTTTACTAATTAATTGCTAACGCTATGGGGTAGTTTTTCCAATGGCGGGTGATCATTTATATGACCCATTAATATTTTTTTACCTCGTGCAAACCTGAGGCATCTTTCCGAACCAAACACAACTTTTGTGAAAGTGATTTTTTTACGCCACGATGCTGTACTCTCAGTGACGTGAAATGTGTTTTAAATTCACCTTTAAAGTATACAAATTTCGTTCCACATGGACCATTATTAGTTCAAGGTAGAGTACAGCCAAATTTTCTTTAAAAATTCATAACCTTTAGACGATTGCGAATCGGATTATACAAGTTTGGTTAATTTGGTAGTCTTGGGCCCCTCTATCACCCGCCTCTTTTTTGACGTCTACTCCCGTAACAGCCTGTATGTATTATTTTATATAAACTTCTGACGTGAGAGTCCACTGCATCACCGGCAGTCGGCCGGTCCACCTCTTGAGCTCGTTTAACGGGGACTCAACGCGAACAGACACCGGCTGACGACTACACACAGCTAACACGTCGGCGGCGGGTGTGGTGGTCAGCATTCCTAGTGAGTGTGCGCTGAACGCAATATGGTCGGCGGCGTGTGCAATTACTGTCGGCGCCCGCAGGGTTGTGTGATGTGTGTTGTTGGCAGCCGGGGGAGGAGGGTGAGAAGGGCCAGCCAGCGCCGTCGGGGCGGGATTATTCGCGGTTCAGGCTGCCTTTGAGCGATGTGCAAATTAGCGCGCGGGAATGCTGGGAATGGCTCGTCTCCACGCCGCGGCTGGCTCTAATGGAGTTATTTAAATTTAGGAATAACTGCTCGCGATAGAAAAGTATGGGGGGTTGTGGAAATTCCTGACTTTGATCTGGACTAGCGAATAAAAATACTAGTTTCGTGTAATAATTTCGTTTTGTGTTTATTTTTCGTTCAAGTCAGTTGTTTAGAGTGACCGTCATCTGCGTCCAATCATTCCAAAAACAAAGGTTAGTTTTGTAATATCGCCCGTAGTTGAATTGCGCGGTGTGTAATGCTTTGCCCATTTGTAACACTGCACGGATGATCTGTGTTGTTACACATTTCATTCACGTACTTGTAAAGCGGCATGTAACGAGACATATTTTTCCAGATTTTTCGTACTGATTGTGTAATGATGGCTGCTGTTGCGCATTATGCAAGTTTTTTTTTCAAGTGCCATTGTAGTTTTACGTCATCAGTTTCATTTTCCGGATAAATGTAAACATTATATTGTGGAATAATTTGGTCCCAAATGTCGAACCCTTTTTAAATTTAGAAAATAATTCTGAATTCTGCATACATGCAGGCCTCTTTTCTCACCTAACCCTGCTTATTAATAGGTGCAGGAAGATTTCGCGAAAATATTTTTGCCTCACTTTGATTCAGTGTCTTACGTGCACACCTTCAACTCTGCTTTCTGGTCAGTGATTGGATGTTTTAACTCTGAGCGTCTTTGGGTTCCATCCGCAAATCACAAGCGTGTTGTGTCACAGTTAACCTTGATCTGATTGGCACAGCCAAATGAAAGACGACTGCACAAATACACTCTGCCAATAACCACGAAGTATGACTGCGTATGTGCAAGTAAAGCATTGAAACAAACTGGTGAAAAATTATTTTCGCGAAAACTTCCTGTCCCTACTTAGTAATAATAATTTACTTTTTGAGCTGTAACTGGTACATAAGCGAAACTAATAACCGAAGGATCTCGCAAGTGTCAAACACGGGAACTTAACTTGATTTTTGGAAACTAGCTTGCTACTCTTGTAATTTCGTGACGAGGGCTCTTCATTAGCTGCACGAATCCCAGTCGCACTAGATGTTAGGGTTTCGCAGCAAATATACTGTCAACCATTATAGAGTATTTTTACGATGGAAAGTTACTAAATGTTCTTCGTTTAGAGCGGATACTCGAATTAGTGATGTTTCCATAAGGAAACTTTCGTCATTCTTCTTCCCTTTTAAACAAAAACCAGACAAGAAATATTTGTGTACCTGATGTAGTCTAGTTATAGAAATGCTAAAAACTCAAGATCAAGGTTGGTTTCCAAAACCGCCGATATTCAGAAATATTAAGGAAGTTCAGAACGAGAGTATTCCGATTGTTTTCGTCTAGTGATAGAATTATAAAGAAAAATACTTGATTTGGGTATCATAATGAAATAAAATAATTGTCACGTTCATCAGTTAACCTCGAGTAGTTTAAATGAAAAAAAAAAAAAAAAAAAGCTTTTACGTTGTAACGTTGACTTCCCACAGTTTGTTTCTTACTTTGCGTATATATTATTGTCCAAAAATCTTTGAAATAATTCTCTTTTAAATTTCCAGCGTACTTGTAGCAAACTTCCATCAACACATATTTTGTATTGGTAAACAATTAACATTCAAACAAATGCGCAAACATTTCTGTGACGAGACATAAGGCCTAGTATTCTGTATTAAAAAAAAAGTCTCTCAAGGGCGCCTCCTATCGCGCGCTTCAAATGTGTTGTAATGTACAGAGAAATGAGTTTTTTTTTTTAATAAAACAATTCTACACTCGCCTATTGTGCCTAGGTACGAAAATACAACACGCATTGGATAAAGAAGGAATATCATTCTTAAGAGGGCGTGGTACACAATTCAACGCTAAAAGCATTAATCTATAACTGTATAGGTTTCTTGAAGCTACTTTGCGAAAATTACACAATAGAAATCCTAGACAATAGTTTTAGCCAACGTTTTGAACAAAATTGTTTCCAGTGTTGAGGTACGATCTATGACGCCGGAACCTCGTGCATTTAACTGCGGCGCAAGAGATCACGCGTAACGAATTAGTAATTCGGGATAAATATTTACTCATAGAGTTGGCAAATATCATTATCTAGGATTGTCATTGAGTATTTATCCATATTGGCTTTGGAAAAAGCGTACAAAGAAATTTATGTTTTTATAGTTTATTTACTTACCACGCACTCTTAAGACACCATGCCCGTTAAAAACAATGTTTCGAAACTCTCCCACATAGTTTCAAAGAAACTGCTTTTTCAGACTGCTGTCCTTCAGAATGTACTAACAGGATGTATGCGAAACTCAAATAAGAACGTACACTGAACTTTGATACAGACTTTCCACAGGTAACATTATGGTCACCACTAAAGTCCCGTAGTAAAAATGTATCGGCCAGAATCTTGCACGCTCGTTCAGTGCTTGGCTCATATTGGCGATGAGGCATTTAATACGCGCTTCAATGTCGCCCTTTTAGCTCTTTCACTTCTGAGCATTTAACGCGCAGGAAGGCGGTGCCCTTAATAGGACCGTCACATTTTCCTTACCTCTTACTAGTGAGAGGAGGGAACGCCAGCTGCTTAGAATGCAAATAACCATGCGCGTTTTACGAGCGGTGAGATAGTGTCGTATACAGCTGTAAATTGGATTAGGAAGGAAGAATAATGAGAGTATTCTGGACCAGTTCCAGGTCGCATCCTTGTGCCGTGAACGTTAGCACTGTTAAGGTATTAATAATCAATTGGTACATTGCGCGATCGCATTAATTGCTTACTGCTGTGACGTCTGTGACCATTCATACCATCGGAATTTATTGTAAATGACAATCCTGCGAAACGTTGCCAAATTGATGCACAGTCGTCTAACGCACAATCGCACATGCCTTTTATTTTATGAAACTTTGTTCTAAAAGTTAAGAAAATTTTTGGGAAGGAAAATAAAGTTTATAAAGTTCTGTGGATGTTCGGCTCTTTTTTAAACTGCTGCAAAGAGAAAAAAGTTCTTTCATTTATCACCCAAAATTGCGTGAGGTTGACATCCAGTAAATTTTACTTCCACTCTCCATTTTCCGTCAGATTAACTCGCCACGCAGTTGAAGTAAGTTAGCTTCCTCTGCTCTGCACATTGGAAAGTCGTGAGCAAACAAGAGCATAGTAGCAGTAGTTATTTTGTTTTGAACTCTGACGAGTACAAACCACAGAGTGCTCCTTGAGATTTGTTATAATAAAATAGCGTGTGCGTAGCAAATTACGGTGCGTTACGAAAACTATATAGACTATAGGATGATAAATGCATTCAATAAAATTAACAGTTTACAGTTCTGCAAAATATTTTGTGTGGTTTCGTGTAAGTGTGAATAAATATCATGCTTTAGCTTTCAATACTTCCCCTTCTATTTTGTTCTTGTGCACCTACTGCCACAATGTTAGTGTCGTAATGTGCCGTTATCTTACACTTTTTCAAACTTCCTTTATAATTAAATTCAGTTTCACTTTATTTCGGTTGCACACTTTTCCAAACCGTGTCTACAAAAATGAAATATATTCTGGACGGTGGACATAAACTTACGAGCTGCTTGTAATTAAAAGTGTCTGATTGCTTACATTATATAAAAGCTGTTTTAAAGTATGGAAAAAATAGGCTTTTCAGCTTGCTGTAAATGATCGTCGTTTCACAGAAAATTGGGATACAAATCTTGAAATTACGGATTTTTTTTTCCATTTAAACTTTTTGAGACATATTTTCATTGCAGCAAAGAAAGATTTTAATAGAAAGGCTGTCTTAAAAGTAACCACAACAAACGTTATCGTACATATTACTGTTAAACTATTTCAGTTGTAAAACAATTAATTTTTGTAATTACTATATACTTTAAACAAAAATACTATCTTTGGTAGAGTTACTTTGGAGTGGTTAATATTTACACGCAATGTTTCTTTACCGCAACAAACTTCGTTTTGTGGTGAAGAAAGTGTTTGTGTGTGTATCGAACAATCTTAAGATAGGCAGCAAGGCTTAGAGAAATTACTAACTAATATTCGTCTTCAGTTGAGGCGTATGAGGATTGGTTCAGAATTTATTCTTTTGTTTCAAGAATAAATATAGACCTACTTTTTTTTAATTATGAAGTTTAATTCTTCTCTTTAACGATGACTCTTCTAGAACTTCTGAATCACCCTGCATTATTATGTATTATTATTTTCATAAGAATTTCACGTCCTACCATTTCCTGTGTTTCAGTTCTTTGTAGACTGGATGCTGAGGCTTTCCTCACTTTTAAAGCGAGTTAAAGGCTATGGAAAGACAAGACGTCTAGCAAACGATGTGAATACTCATTCGTCGATAAAATCTGAACTTATCATAATTCGATGATATGTTTTTTCTGAGTAGATATTTTATTTACAGACGCCTGTTTATACAACACTAGGCAGTAGTATGCTTGCTTTGCTTTCGAGTAAAAAATAAAAAAAAACTGTTTTTAGAACCATAAGGGCTTGATGCCAAAAAATCCATAAAAATGGAAAATTTTAATTTTTCTAGTTTTTAATGTGATAATATCCAGGCCTCTATAATAACCTAATTTCGAAAATACTCGCATTTTCATTTGAAAATAAGCAGCTGGTCAGCATAAATGTATAAAAATGTAATTCCTGTTTCCAAACGAAATTCGTGTACGTTGTTTGTATGCATGTGAAAAAAAAATTCCTTAATGTACGCCACTTGTTCTCGGATCTCTGTCCTTAAAAAAACTAACTAAATAAATCGCTCGAATTCCAGATGTTTTTATAAAACAGTTCGTTGTAAAGTATCGCTGGACAATGCTCGTCCCCCTCCCTTTCTTTCCAAGCCTGAGCGCTTACCTCTTTGCGCGGTCCCGGTATGTGTTAGCTCATTCTGGTCTGTGGCTGGAGGATGGGTGTGGATACGAGTCCTGCCAACTAGAAGCCTTGTCTGTAGTAGCGTTTCCTCCGCCTCTTGAAGTGCGAGGAATGAAGTGGATGGGTGCGCATTACGTATAAATAACGCGCGCAGGGGGCCAAGTCGCCTGTGATAGATGGCGCTTAACGCGGTGCGTGGAACGGAAAGAGCAGCGTGGAGTTTAGCGAGAACGACGGAGAATTTGGCGAGAATTGTGCGGCGGTGGAAGTGCTAGAAGAGAGAGAGACGTTACACTCGTCTGCGGGCTTGTCAAGAATGTTTCACTGGTCAGTTGAATAACGAATTTTAGTTTGAATGTGTACCGAGCGTGGCGGTGCAACGGTAACACGCTGAACTCATATTCGGGGGAAGAACCCGGGTTAAATTGCTGGCTCCGGCTAACATGATTTCTGTTTCACGTTGCTTTCCAAAATCACTCCAGCGTAACAAAGGCCGCAACCGAACCCACTCCAAGTTCCTGCCGTTGTATATACAGTCATGTGTCGTCTCTAATGACCTCGCTGTCGACGAGACGTAAAATCCACTCACCTTGCATAGTTATTAAATTAAATATCGGGAATCAGACCTATAAAGATTTGTGGAAGTGTTCGGGAAACAGTGAGCACTAAAAATTTAACATTCGAAAAATATCACTTGGCACTGCGTATAATTCAAGATTAACAGTAGTTGCATTACACATTGTATGGTTCGCAGCGAAACCGAGTTATAGTTCCTTGTATTTTTCTATTGTAGTATAGTTCCTTGTATTTTTCTATTGTAATATAGTTTCTTGTATTTTCCTATTTTAATACAACAATACTGAAATTAAATCAACTAAAATATTCACTTGTGTTTCATATCATTATTAAACATTCTTCTTGTCAAACTATATACGTTCCCACCAACTGTACAGTTTATTTTACACGCGCAGACATAAAATTGTGTGTCCTGAGAGGTTACATATTTCCCGTCGTTAGCTGTTATGCGCGTTTAGCAAGGCTTTTTTGAGTGATCATTTATCCCGAACCGCCTATAATTTGAAAACAGATGTTAGATATTAAAGACGTTGTGATTAACTCATTGCGTGTGAGTGAAATACTTTGCGTCAATGTTAAAAGTAAATACATGTTTTTTATAGTAAAACTGTAAATTAAATTAAACACTTATATCGCCCTGCTTCTTTTTTATCCCTCTCCTTGTACTGTTCTATCTGAATGCATTCTCTTTTTTTCTACTTACCAAAGAGGAAATATAACCTAAAGATGATTTGGTTTATCGCAGAAAAACTTGGTTGTTTGCTGGTTTTCAATACACGTTCAGCATTCCAGAAGATTATTGGCATTTCCCTGTACGTGGAGCTGTTACCCTATTTGACTGAGCCAATGAGATTGCCGATATTGTAATATTTGCTGCCTGTTATTGGTCTGCAGACAGCTACATTGTGTCAGAAGTATATCATCGAGACATATATGTTGCCAGAAATTACTGCGTTTTCAAGGGTATGTTGGCACAAAATATTTTTGCGATATACCATCATCTCTACATATAAATAATCTAAACAACCATATCACTCATCTTGTAGATGCACATGTTCCAACTTTAACCACTGTACTCACGGGCATTGTTTTTTATTGTCAGGTAGGTAGGTTGCTGTTATTTCCAAGCCATTCCTTTATTTGCTATCGGACGAAGTGTGGACAAAATACACCATCAGTAAAAAAAAACTTATGTTCAGTTGTTGATGTTTGTACAGAGATTCTGATTGTTTCGTGTTAACTTTTTACACTAGCGTCTCAGTATTCTCGTCGGACGAGATAGTACGCGTCGGCGGCGCGAGTGGTTAGTTTCCTCACGTCGAGAATGACTTCCGCGCTCCCTAGCCATTGGAGTTGGTGACTTGCAGTCAACTCGACGGGGACTCTCAGGACTTTGCTGTCGTTGGAAGTTGCCATGGGCTGGCGGGT
Source organism: Medauroidea extradentata (assembly GCA_003012365.1). Taxonomy (NCBI): domain Eukaryota; kingdom Metazoa; phylum Arthropoda; class Insecta; order Phasmatodea; family Phasmatidae; genus Medauroidea; species Medauroidea extradentata. The sequence goes on along the minus strand of PNEQ01013567.1, from coordinate 54,930 downwards.
GGTCTCGGGTATTAACTCTCGAAACTTCGTCCCGGGGGGGATGACGGGGTCTCTGGTTGATGTCCGGCGAACTGAAATGGGAACTTGGGTTTTCTTGTGGCCTGTCCCCGTCTACCGGCGAAGTGTTGTACAGGAATCTCGTCACGCTGGTCGGCTGGCCTGCCTCCAGTCGTGATCGACGTGCTACTGCAAACTCTCCCCCTTGCTTCGACCCCTTGTTCTCATAGAATAACAGTGGTGGCAGGTCGGCGAAGGGGCAAGGGTTGAAGGTGATTTCACCCTTCAACTCCCCCCAACCCCGCTCCTAGACGACGACCGTTCCCTAGGAAACTCTGGAGGTCCTTTGTGCACAAGTAGTTTGCCTTCGCCGCGAAATGGAAACTGTTCACTAACTGCTAGAGTGAAGTACCCAATATCGCCTCGTCGGGCAGGAACATTGACGCGCGAGTGAATTGCTGCACTTGACGAAGTTGGTCGTGGCAGAGAAACGAACGGTCTGTATGCTGTTCCTAGCCCTGAACGTTTGTGGCACGAGTAGTGAACAGCTGACAAAGTTTTCGAAATGGTGTCTGTTTTTTAAGACCGTGTGATCCAGTACTTTTGCACTGTATGGAAGGAACTAATACGTGAATCAGGTTGATTTACAACTGTTGCAGTAAAGTATTGTGAGACATTTTTTGTAACAATTTTTATTAATTCTATTTTACGTCTGTTATATTAAATGACATGGCATTTCTTCAGCACGTTCTAAAATACTTGTTCCATGTTTGCGTAAAACAGAAAATGAAACCACTGGAAAAACTATTCTTGATCCCGTCTATCGAAATCGAAAACGTGACGTTATGAATAAATCTGAACAGTTTCGTACATTTGATACTTAGTGCGCGTCTGTGGTTGCCAATATGGAATATTACAGGCAGAAAGAAATGTCCACGAGTTGTGTACGATCCATTGATGGAGGGATCGTTACAAGTACCTCAGTTTGGATACTATGAAGCTGGAAAATAAATAAGTTTGCAGAAAACAAACTAATGAAATATATACAACTGTCATATTTCTCCTGCATTTGGAAAATCCATGCTGGAATCGTTGTTGCTACACGCTGGCCCTGAAGACCTCGGAAAACTTTAAGAAAGCAGTTTTAGATTGCGGTGTTTTTTTTTTTTTTTTTTCGTTCAAAGAGTATTAATGCTGGTAGCATGTAGCGTCATAGAAATTTCCAAGAACAATCCCATACTTCACGGAGCTGTGTTTGGCGACCGGAAAGCGTTGAATCGTGACAAATGTAACCAACTAATACGAAAGTAATTTTATTTGAATGATATGTTCTGTGTTTATTTTCTTCCAGTTATGTGCAAAAGTTAGAATGCGTGTAATTTTTCCGTTAGTGTGATCATAAGCACGTGCATACTTTTTTCGTAACATTTTAACAATACCCGTAGCGACCAAATTCATTGTGTGCTACTCCAGTGTTGTAGGAAGGAGATACGATAGAGAGAACGAGAGAACGAACTCGGCGCCTAGGTGATGCTACTTACTCTGTAAAACGCGTGCTTGCGTTAAGGGGTCGCTATGAAAATGTTTTCTGTAATAATAATTTCTGTATGTTTCTCGGTATTTCCATAAAAAGTTATTCTAGGAATACGTTTTGTTTTTAGGAAAGGTAAAGTAAACTGTTGTTTGCAGACGCCTTGTTTGACGTAAGTCCTATAGAATTTCTTTAAAAAAGTAATATTTTAAATGGCAAAAAAAAAAAATTTAATTTTTACGTCTTCAGTGCTCAGTATTTAACTAAAGGAGAAAGAAACCATCCAGGTCTCTTTGGGTCAGTACTTTGGCTTTCGACACGTGCATTAATATCTCATTAAGGGTCAAACGCGAATCGCCGTAGCTGGATTTTATAAGCCATTTAAATAAAGTCGAACTTTGATTTCATTCTAAATCATGTAAAAAAAGAGCCTTATTGGTGCACCTGTGACCAATGGTTATTTTATTAACACACATGCTTTGAAATATTGTAACGTCCTTGGAGTTTTGGGGTGTAGGACCTTGTCACACTCGGATATGTGAAGCAACTGTAACTAGAGACCCACGTGTTTAATTACCTGCCTGTTAGAGTCCACAGTCCTATGTACACTCTGTCCTCCGCTACTGGTTCATTGCATGCTGCTCCAGTGAATGGCCTGTTGTACGTCTGATAAGGTAGTATGGGAGTCAGGGGGCGTTTTATACACACTGAAAGAATAGTATTGTTATGGGCACCATATTTTTGTTAAAATAAGGGCGACACCAGTCTGCTTGGTTGTCAGTGTCATCTGAATTGTTCCTACGAAATTTTTTCTGTAGCAGGACCAAAGAGTTTATTTCTTTTACATAAAACATTATTAATTCTACAGAACAGATTGTTGCATGGACAATCCATATTTTCCCGACTATCAAACTTAACTGTGGTCCCTATTTTAACAGAAGTGTGATACTTACAACAATAAGTTTCTTTCAGTGTAGGTTTGCAATTGGTCCAGAGTTCTTAAGGATTAGTTTCATGTAGTGGTTCAATCATAAAAGTAACGCACATGTATAGAAGTTGAAAATCTTACGTGTGTAAGTACAACACGTTCATTTGTCATTGTACATTTAGATTGATCAGAATTAATTTTTCTACAGTACGTGTAAGAGCCACAATATTGTAAGTATTACAAGGTGGATGGCTGTTGAAAGCTCGAAGGTGCATCATGAAGGGCGTGGCTCGCCCGATAGAGGTGTGTAGCGGGAGCTCTAGGTGAAGAGAGCGAGGGTTGACAGAAGGGGTCGTGGCTCGAGGTAATCGGGGATCAACTTAGCAGCGTCGGCAAGATATAACTTCACAAGTTGTCTTGTTAACTACGCGCCAACGGTCATAGTTCCCTCCGGTTACTGTCGCAGTGTGATAACCTGGAAGATAGCTGCTTGTCTGACGGCTGAGACGTCGACGGCTTCGCCAAAGATCTGGGTCAGCACACTCGAGAGTTCTGGCTCTAATGACGTCGGTAAATGCTCGTCTTTTAGTAGTCTGGTATTTACAGCAAGTGTACTTTGGATTGTTTTATCGGCGTTGTAATCAAAACTTCGCTATTTATGATTGCATGACCGTATTCGGCATGGCTTTGCTTATAAAGACGCGACATTATTAAAATCAATCTGTCAACTTTTAAAGTCTAAAGTCAATAAAACAAATTCTGTTTTAAAATAAACCGTTTAGCTTACGATCCACGTAAAATTTAAAATATTTTCGAATGCATTTGGCGACAAACTTGTAGTTCAAGCGTACATTTGACTGTAAATATGTAGTACTGATAAAATAGTTGGACAGGTTAGAGAGTGCGGAGGAAGAATTTGCTATGCTTTCGGAAATTAACTTGGGACTAATGGTGAAAGTGTAGAAGAGCGTCATACGGAATGAAACAGATATGAATAGTTGATCAGAAACTTAAGGGTGCATGAACGGAAAAGGAGTATTTTTACGTTTGTAGCAAAGAATGTTCAATTATTAGGCGTAAAAATGCAATTTTCGCAGGTGATTAGATAATTTTAAAGGTGTCGTACTCGTGTGAACGCAAATCAAAGCCATGATTCTATTTTATGAATTAAATAATTGGCACAAAGTAAAACCAGTGAGCGGTTTCGGGTACCTTTGTGATTACACTGTTTTTTTTTTTTCCTTTTTGTTTTTAGGCAATATCGAAATGGACAAAATAAAAAAAAACTGCTTAAAAAAATACAAGCGCTTGTGTGTAAAGTATTTTGTTTTTGTGATTAAGATTTTTTTCCGATTCGTACGAATAGAAAAAAAAAACCGTTACAAGTACGTCTTCGACGAGCGCTTACACGTGAAGTATGAATTTATTTTCATTATTTTGCTGGAAACTGTGTTTCATTTAATGTCTGAAAGACGAGCAGGGCTTAAGACAAAATTAAAATTATATAAATTTTCTTTCCGTTATGTGACCACGGACGCCGATTTAGAGGCGATAGGCAAGAAGTGAAAGCCAAACAGTCGACTGTATTGCCCGCACACTTTTGATTTCAGATCCCGCTCGTTGTGTTTCCATTTTGTTGTTACAGCGAATGGTTGCCAACCTGTTTGGCTGTGACTCTTCTACCTTTTTATTTTCTGTTTTCTCGCAGAAATTTTACATGTAATTAATACGAATTCGTAGATTTTTCTACATTGGTTAATTTGTGAACTATCATCTGACCCATAGTATGTATATATTTTGTATATCATCTGTATGATTATCTTCAAGTGCACTGCGAGCATTCCAAGAAAAATAGCACACACACACACACACACACACAAGTTCTTATTTGAAGATTCCTTCGAGCTAAATAACTTCTTAATTAACCGCTCGAGGATATAGGAGTATTGAAATTATGTTACCAACAGCTCACTAGGGTCATGTAGGAAATATTTGTGGTAAATACGTAAATTTTATGTAGTGATTTTTTCCTCATTTGTGTAAAGACGTGTACCAATTAAATGGCTTGCAGTCCAAAGTATCCTTTCTTACTTTCCAGAATGTCACGTCAATTTGTGCGGAATCCTTCAGCTTGCCACCATACGAAATAAGAATCTGGTTTACAAGATAGTTATGACCTTGAGTTCGTTTGCATGGATTACTCATTACATACGTAGTTGTGGTCTTTTGAACTTGCGATTGTAATCGTGATGTACATGACGCCAGTAGAGAAATTTGGAGCGTCCGTGGCATGGGCGGGCTTAAGGCCATGCTAGGTACTTCCCCCCTTTTTTTCACATTTTTTCTCAAAACGTTTTTAACGGAATGTTTTGAATAACACAAGACTAATAGCAGACATACGATGCACAATTCTGCGTAGGCGTTTTGCAAAGTAATGCACTCTTCATTCGCAAAAAGTATTTTATAGGAGGTTCGGGATAAAGCGAGCAGTCAAAGCCCTGCTAAAGTTCTATTTTCAGCCAATTCGTATCTTTCCACACATAACGGCTAACGGCGGGAAATGTCTAACGTCATTGGACACGTCAGTTGATGTTTGCGTGTGTAAGATAAACTGTACTGCCAGTATGAATCGATACAGTTTAGTAAAAAAAAGTTTATTAATTATATAAAATACAATTATGTTGATTTTGTTTCTGTATTGTTGTATTTCAATAGGAAATCACGCGGAACTACAAGGCATAATTTCGCTGCCGATTATACAAGCAGTAAGGCGGCTATAGTTAATGTTGTATTATATGCAGTAACGGCTAGTGATATTTTTCAGAAGTTAAATTTTTAGTGCTCACTTTATTCCGAATGACCTACTGTTGATTTTGTCTCTTATTTTCATAGCAAAATTTCAGATATTTTGTGTGGAAAAATCTTAAAAACTGTTTGTTTTATTGTAACCAAAAAATTAGATGCAAATTATGGTATATTATATTTGTGACAAAACACTGTAGGGATTCTTCGGTACGAAAATAATGCAGTTTTTGTAAAAAACATTTACACTATCACTGTCAATGTACGGGGTGTGGCTTTAAAATGCGAGTGCAATCTCGCCGGGACCCGTACTACTTTTACAGCGGCTCGACCTCTGCAGGTCCGGATACTGTGCGCCCCCCAATGTCTGCACAGTCAAGCCCCGCCCCTTTTATGGCCGTACTGGGAGAGTTCAGGAAGTTGTGACCGCTCGCGGGCGCCGCGGCAGCTGCATTGCAGTTCTATCGCGCGCCCGCCATTGTCTGCCTGCGAGCACGATCACCGTCAAACATCCTGCAGCCGCCATTTTGTTCGGCAAACATCACACCGGACTCGTGTTCTCAGAGTAGCAGCCTTCACATGCAAAATGGTTGCTGGAGTGGAATGGACAGATTCTGGTCAACGAGGCATTTGGGTGACCTCGTGGGTGAACGTATTTTGCGCGTTCGAGACCCAGACCACGCCTCACCCTAGCCTCTAGGCTCTAGTCTCTGAACTGGCGTGCTGTCTTCTCGCGGACAACGCGCCTCTATGAGACTTTCAGTGGTGACCATATCATTTTACGAAACATTGCTATGTTAAAGGGGGGCCGCGGTGGCCGGATGGTCAGACCATTCGCCTCCACCAAGGCGATCCGGATTCGATTCCTCGGATTTTCGCATGTGGAAATCGTGCCGGACGATGCCGTTGGTCGACGGGTTTTCTCGGGGATCTCCCGTTTCCCCCGCCCTTTCATTCCGACGCTACTCAATACTCACCTCATGTCACCCCTCACCAGCACTGAAGACCTCGATGTTAAGCGCTGACCAAAATTTCTCTCTCACTACGAACGTTAAATTTGTATTGAACGTGCTTATATCCTTTAAAAGACTCTACGCCGAGATTTTCATACCTAAAAATGACCGGAAAAACTCAAATTTCCGTCATTTCGGGCCGCTAGAAAATAAGCTGTAGTGAATAGCGGTAAACTTGAAATGGGTATGCATACGTGTAGTGTTACTTTTACTTAAAAGTTGTTCCTAAGCAGAGCTCACTCATATGCGTTGAGCAGTTTTCGAATACTCTGGTAACGGCCGAAGCTCTGTATTGTGCAGCAATGGAATGTAACGACGGGAAAACGGGTGTAACCGAGAAACCCCACCGGACAACGTGTACCACATGCTAAAAATTGAAAGTGACCTCTCTGGGAATACTGCAAAACCATCTTAAGGGCGTTCACGTAGCAAAATTTCAAAATTTTATATTTGCTTGGCATAGTGTTAGTTTTATAGACGTTACTTGTGACTACATTTTCCACTTGTAGTATATTTTTAGCTCACATATTTTCCCACAGCGGCATGTCAGAGTCAGAATTTGCTAGTTACAGGAACATAGGTTTAACAAAAACCAAGTGACTTACTCGAATGAAATAATTCACACTGAAATTAGATATAATGGGCACTATGCTAAAAGATTTAAAAACACATAATGGAATTTCTTTGTACTTTTTAAAAAAAATCCGAAAATTACGAAAATTTACCTCATTTATTGAAATTTTTAAAAAAGCCAAAATTATTTTGTTGTGTATTTTTAAATCTTTTAGCATAGTGCCCATTATATCTAATTTCAGTGTGAATTATTTCATTCGAGTAAGTCACTTGGTTTTTGTTAAACCTATGTTCCTGTAACTAGCAAATTCTGACTTTGACATGCCGCTGTGGGAAAACTATGAGAGCTAAAAAATATCTACAAGTGGAAAATGTAGTCACAAGTAACGTCTATAAAACTAACACTATGCCAAGCAAAAATAAAATTTTGAATTTTTGCCACGAGAACGCCCTTAAGGGCGCCGCCTACCCGCGCGTGAGAGGCTCAAAAGCGACGGAGCTTGAAGCGCGTATCAAATACCGTGTCGCCTCAACGAGCCAAGCGCTGAACTAGTGTGCAAGGTTCCCGCCGAACAGTTTTTACTATGGGACATTAAGCGGTGACCATATAATTTTATTGGTGAAAAGTCTGCAGCTTAGACAAGTGCAGGTCCTAATCTGTTTCACATACATCCGGTTATTACATTTTGAAGTACGGAAGTCTGAAAAAGGCCGTTTTTAGCCATTTTGGAGGGCATAGAAACAGTGTTATTAATGATCGTGAGGTCTTAACAATGACGTTCCGACCTTTGTCTGAAGTTTGTTGTCTTTTCATACGTTGGCATAATGGGCGCACGTATAATATTTTCGTAGAAAAAACCTGTTTACGAACACGCTACAACGCATTTTAAGCGTGGGGTAGACGGCCGCCTTAAGAAATTCGTACTTAAGAAAATTACCCTCCTAATAACTTTTTTCTACTACGCCAATAAATACAATAGTTATTATATCATTTTAAGTAGTTTTCCTGAAAATAAAGTTTGAGTTTTTCAGTCTGTTCAGAAACTTCTTAACAGGGTTTAATTGTAGATCCACAATTGTTGTCGTAAAATACCATTACATCACATGTTACGCGCGTCGGTTGATGGAAGGAAGTTTCCTTTGAATTATCACATTTGTGAATTTTTAACTACTAATCTAAATGACCAGCTTTACCTAACGTATGTGTGTATGTGTGTGTGGTATGTATGTGTGTGTATGTCTGTATGTTTATATATGTGCATATGCATGTTTATGTGAAAACATGTATATTTCAATAATAGTTGATGTTAGATGTAGTTTAGTTTACTTGATCATAACTACTTAAAATTATTGTTTTTTTTTTACTTTTTTTTTATCTTAAATGCATACCGTACTGTTACTTTATCGTTTCATTTTTTTTCTTCTCCCTATTGTCATGGTAGAAGTACTACAGGAATTTTTGTTACATTACTATAACAAATATCATCATAATGTTTAATGTATGCAATTTTAAGTACAATTTATTTCCTATTGTTTGTGGTTAAGTGTAAGAGAAGGTGACAATGCCTTAACTTCGCCAAAATGAAAATAAAGACGATTTATTATTATTATTATTATTATTATTTCCTTAAATCTCGATTTCGTTAGTAAAGTGCCAAATGAGAAAATAACGCGCAGGTAACCAAAACGGGTCGAGCTAGTCGGAAGAGTTCATTCCAACCTGTTGGAAAGTGTGAGGTAGTTCAGTTCAGTGTTGACAGCCGCAGAGTAAGGATCGACGACAGTTGCAGCGTGCGAGCATTATACCTGTCGAAGAAAAAAAAAAAAAAAAACATTAGTCGCAACAGCGGAAGTGATCAGTCTGTAACAGCTCGGTATCAAGGAGCGATGTTATCAGTCCGGTGTATATAGAGCCTGCAGTGGCGGGTGTTTTTCCTCCCTTCAACAGCAACTCGTGAGGAGAGCCTACCCTACATTCCGTAATACAAAGCTGCTCGAAGATTATTTTCTGTCTTGGAGTTCACTCATGTATATTGTATTCTAAATTAAATTGCAAGATTGATGTATATTTCTTGATAGCCTGTGGTTTTTTGTTCGTTGTTTACTTCGGATTTAACAATAATAGCAAATAATGAATCACGGTGAGAATCGAACCAGCTTGTGAATCGCGTGAGAACGTTTTGTTGTAGCTAGACGAATGAGTTTTGCAAACAAGTGTGGCGATTATTTTCTTTGTCGATCCTTGTGTGTAAATCACCGTGACGTCTGTTAGGCAATGAGATGTTATTAGTTCAGCAAGTTTATTTTAAATAAAATGAAAAAAAAAAGTGTAGGGAATTAAAAAGCAGTTTTAAACGAATACTGTTCTCCGAACTTTCGTCCTAATCAATTGTTACCTGGTATATCTGTAGTAACTTATATTTACGTCCTGGAATGGTGTCGGAATTACACTGTTCGAAAAGAAATAACTTCACATTTGCTGTACTTGAAATTCAAATGGCGGCTTTTCTTAAACATGAGTGTAATTTACTCGAAACGTTCAAATCCGCTCCAATTGATTTGCTGTGACTTGGCAAGAAATTCTACTGAATATGGATTTATAGATTTAGTTAAGTATTCATGTTTTACCGCCTTTGCGGTTTAGTTTTTATATAGTTTTCCTATTCGTTTTACTGGTAAAGGCACGTGAACTGCTTTCGCAAATTTTGACAGCGACTTATCGTGTTTTTTGTGTCTAATTATTTGGTGTTATATTCTTTGTTTTCTGCGACATACGCATGTTATAACTTACTTATACTTATGTATTATTTTGCGTTTAAAAAAATATGTTCGAAACCATTGCAAAACTAAAGACCGAGGCCTTAAGTGTGTGTACAATACATCTTCGTTTGTGAAAACGCAGTAAAGAAACAAAAAAATTTTTTTTCTCTGCGCCTTATTCTTCGTCACATGTATTTACAGCGTGCTTGGCGTGTGTGTATTTGCAACCAAAATGTTTACTAACTGGTTTCAGCTGCCGCCTGGTAGAAGCAGTAAAATCTTTTTACGGCGACTCATCTTGTGTTGCCTATGTAGCTAGGCGAGGCTCATCGCGCGTCTTCCAACTTGTAATCACGGGTTAAATTTCCCAGGGGACCAAACTAGCTGATAACTCTGGAATGTTGGAGAGTAATCTGTCTCCTTCAGATCCTCCCAAGGCATAACGCTGGGATTAAAAAACAAAAACTATTACTTGCAATCCTGCCGCCTCCCTTCATCTTCCTCAGTCTTTGCCGTCAGGCGGGCGCTTGTTGTAAACTTGGTGTCGTCTCCTGCGAGTTAGCTCCCTCTGTTGTGGATTTATACGCCGTATACGCTTCCCCTTCGTAATTTCTTCGTGCGAAGACAAATTCCCCTGGCATAATTGTTTGTTAACTCGGAATTATTTGTTGTTCACTAATTGGCATCCGGTTGCGAACATTTTCGTCGCTTTGTTCTCAGAAATCCTTTCTTTCATACTTTTATCCTTGTGGCTGTTCATTTTCTTCTAAGGAATTCTCTGAGAATTTTTTTTTGCCAGTCTCAGCGAATAAAATTATTCCACCGCTGCGTATTTTGCAAACTACCTGCCATTAAAAAATTAAAATTGTGTATAGTATAGTTTCCCTTCTGAATAAAAACATAATTTAAAATCCAAACTCTGATTCTTTAGACAGGCACTTTTTTTATTATAGAAAAATAAGTTTTATAAACTTATTTACAAATTCAAGTATATATAGCATACATGTTTGTAAAGACAGTAACTCGTGATCGAATTCTATATTCCGTACCGGTAGCTGTATTTCGTGCTAATGTTATTTTGTAATTAAAGATGTTCGTAATTTTTACGTTGGATGAATTGGGTTTAAAACGTGAAAATGTCAAACCAGTGAAATCAATACGGTGTTAGTACCTACCACTAAAACATTGGTAGAAAATAAAATTTTTGTCCATCTTCCAAATTATCCGGGAATTTTCTTGCCTCGTTAATTTTGAGCTTCTGCAAAAGTCATAGGAAGAAATATAATGGAGTTTAGAGACCATTGTAGCATTTTTGAACAAAAAATTACCGTCTTGTAGAGGATTGTCAAGTTGGTAGCTATTTTTTCTGAATGTTCTGTCAGTTCACTGGCAGAAGTGTCAGAAAGGACTTGAAATATTTACCTTTATTGGGAAAATGTGCTGATTAAAATTTAAAATTGTTGTTTTCATGCTTGCAAATATCAGGGAAATTTTTATTTTCTGCCAGGGAAATCGAGGAAAAATCAGGGAATTTTCTTTGCTGCAGTGAGTGGTCAGCCTGTAATAATTACTTCAAATCCCATTTGTGATCTTATTTCAACGTTCGCCTGGTGTGAATAAATAGTAACACCCATAAAAAAACCTGCATGCAACATGCATCTGTCCTCTGCGTTACACGTGCTCTTATCCTTTTATACGTATCGAACGTGATTTGAATCCACGACCGAGCGTTTCCGACCCTCTTATTTGCTCGCACTTGGACGTCTTTTATGCGCTCTACGTAGGGAAAGCGACCATAATGTATCATCTAGTGCCTTTAGAGTCTATCTAGTTAACAACAGCTCACATCTTCGGTGCTCCAAATGTTAGGGGAACGTGCAGATACAAATGTTTTCTGAAGTGGAGCGTACGACTATGTGATGAAAATGCTTCTCCTCCTCGATTTGAATTGCAATTTTGTAGTAGCAGAGGTCTGAAACAATTTGTATAAAACACCAGTGCTTGTGAAAAAATCTATTTTAAAAATTGATGGATAGTAAATGTCACTCATGAACGTATAATATCTTGTTACCGAACACACTTAGGTTGTAGCTCATTTTCCTGTTTATTTCAACGCTGTGCCGAGATGAGTGTGCATAGTGGGAATAATTCGCCTAAACAGATTTTCACCAAATATGTGTTTGTATATGGTGAAATAAATATTTACATGAGCTAACAAAATATTTTGTTTCCACGGCAAACACGCCTGCTTTTGTTTACCCAACAAGCGATGAAGTTTATTTGGCTAAGTGCGTACGCCTGGCAGTAAAATATTTGATATACAAAAAGTAATAATTTGTTTGGATGTAAACAATTAAAAACATTATGTTGCGTGAGCCAAACCTTAATGATTGTGCACGCCGTCGATTGTAATCACGCCTCGAGAGCAATTGTAATTTGTGTGTTGTAATTTATGTGGCAATTAGTATTACAGCTTTATCTGGAAACTTAAATATTTAATAATGCTTCGTTCAGGTACAAACAATCTCGATATGTTAATAACCACATGAAATCAATAATACAGATGTAAATGTCTTAATAAACATGTTTGTAAATGTTATGCATGTTACTAAACATATTATATTAGGCTATGTGGATCACAAACCTCTCAGTCTTAGCCTTGGATCATAGTAAGCGATATTTAATGCGAAAGGTACCCGGTTCGACTCTCGGTAATACCACTTTTTTTTAATGACTGGGCACTAAAATTGGTGCACAGCCAAACAACTGACCAAACTCTTGGGAAACAAAATGAAAACAAAGTAATTTAGTTTCAGCAAAAAAAATATATTTGTTACATTTGCCATATCCAAGCAATAACTCAATTAAACATTTCTCTCGGCATTGGTTGTTTTTATTTTCCTTTTCTGCTAGTTTTTTTATGGGACTCAAGGCTCAACAAATTAAATAAATGTGTTTCAATTAGGTTTTATTATCGTGTCTTAAATTTTTTCATTATCTTCTTAACGAACTTATTTTGTAGCAGTACTGATTCGCAATAAAAAAAAATACTCACTGTTGGACTTCGGATTTTATGACCGTCAGTAACGAACTATATGACCCAGTAGTGATGAAGTTAGTTTTAAGGATCCTGTTTATAGTATTTGCAGCACGGATGCGAGAGAAAGGGAAAAATAATTTTCTCGCTTGTACATGTAGGCCATGGGTACCAGCTCTCCAAGACTTGATCATCCGGAAATTTTGCTTGTGAAAAATAGGAGAGGCGTTGCTGAACAAAGACGAAATGTACATTTATCGTTTAATTTTCTCCGGTCTCATTTTACACTCAGTTTCGCTGCCTTTTGAGTTTAGAGGAACCATTTGTCTTCCACAGCAGTGGCGTTGAAACATAAGACAAGTTTCCTTTCATGTCTTAATATTTAATAAGTGTTTCTCAAATGCGTTATCCGTTTTTCAATTTTCGCACAAGGAAAATGAAGGCTGTGGGTGTTATAAAAGACGGAGGGCGCCTTAAAGTTATGGAAAGCAAAGCTCAAGCTCATATACTCTTGCATGTGTGACAGTGATTTATGCCGGTAGCAGAATTCGCATCATTTTTGACAATTCGCAGCTGCTTTTCAAGACAATCACATAATTTGTTACTATAGTCGGATTTAACGAGAGTCTGGGTGGTTAAGGATAAAGTGAACACTGATACTCAGGCTTGTGGCTTTAAGAGTATTGAGGTGAGTTTATTACCAAAAATTTTACATTTTTACGAAATAATGTCAGTTTTGTAGATGATACGTGTTTTTACAGAATCCTCTTACAAAACAATTTTATCTCGCATAGTTTGTCATAGGCCAAACGACGCGTCCCAGTCGAAATTTACGTGTTACACTGTTATGCAAAAATGAAAACCAGTTTTAAAAAATTGTTAAATTTGCAACTTATTCCTGTTTTTTTTTTTTTTTTTAATTTTTAAAGATTAAAATTATACGGTGTGGATTTATAAACGTTATGTACAAATTATGATTGTGACGAAACAATGTACAATGTAGTGATTCTTCGACATGAAAATTATCTTGCTTTAAAAAAAATAATTTCAAAATCACTGTAAAATTACCGGGCATGGCCTTAAATCGCTATTTAGTAAACGCTTTTCAGTAAACGCTTTTCATTGCGTTTGTTTACGTTCTTATCTTTACGATTTTTTCTGGTCGCGAATAAATATTTAAAACTCGCATACCATTCTATAAAACATTTTAAAACGTATATATAAATTAATATTACTCTTTGGAAAGGAATTTCAAAAGCCACACCAGCCTTTCAGACTTTTTTTTAAATCTAGTATTCTTATATATGAAAATGATGCCGGCAGTTATATTCCTGCTTTAAATATGGAACTATTGCTGTATTTGTAAATTTCAGGATTTAGGGGCGATTATAGTTTAATTAGAACATCCCTTTCAGTGTAATATTCATGACTAAACTGCTGATACGGAATAGGATTGAATTGGGTGAGGATTATAAGTAAAACTAAACGTTTAAATTTAAATCCGATTAGTGTACAACATTCGTTTCAAATGAGTAAGGGAATAAGGGTGGTAGAAAATACGGGAGCGACAGGCAAGGTCCACAAACAACTCGTGGTTTCGACCTGTACCTGGTAAAAAGCGATAGCTTTATATTAGCGTATTGAACCCCGGATTGTAAAGTATATGTGCATGTGTGTGTGTGTTTTTTTTTTTTCGGGACCCTCGGGCGAAGGGAAAACCATAGCTGTGTTCGAACACGGGTGGTGCGGGACTAGAGTGAAAGGCCTACCTCACCCCCTGACCTAAGCCCTCCCTCACGGAAGTCCTTCCTTGTCGGTGGCTCCTATTGAGCGGTATTATCGGCTGTAATGTTTCGCCGATCCCGCGGGCGAATGCGGCCACTCCACCGTTATTTGGCCTCGGTCAGTCAATACCAGCATCGCACCGCGGCCACAGCGATATTCGAAAATCCCCTCGGGTTCGTGGACTAGTATTTGAATCCTTCACCTCCCAATTGTTTGCGATTCCCGCCCTTCTAGTGGCACCGCAATGGCAGTTATAAATTATATATATATATATATATATATATATATATATATATATATATATATATATATATATATTAATTGAGGTATTTGTTTTTAATCCTGACGATTACGAGCATTATGCTCGTTAGTAAATTTTAATTGTGTCCCTAAGTAGAAATTTGTTGGAAGGCCAGTTTTGTAAACTCGACCCTGTAACGCTCTCGTTTCGCCATAAAATCAATCCATTGTTTCACTAGGCTGGTAGTCAGATGTCCTGCATACCGTATTTTCCAACAGTTAAGCTACTCCCTCTATGATGTAAATAAGTGTACGGCCAATGCCTCGTTATGCTTTACATTCCTAGAAATTCTTGGCTCTATTTTGAATCCAAGATAAGTGAGAATTTGGAAATCCAGCTTACTTTAGTCGTGTTAATGTTACATTGTCATATACGGTTGCTAAGATCAGTATTGTAGATTTGTGATTATTTATGAGAACATGGCTTTCGATCTTTGCGTCTAAGTTGAGCATTCTCACTAAATGTGACGACGGTTGCAAAATGTGAATTTTGGATGGAATTATCTACTACTCTACCACAACTAGTCCTCCCGTGAGGGGGAGAAGCATAGCGCTAGTAGTAGCCAGTAGATAGACACTATAAACTGAACACTCAGCACAACTTGTAATTAATTAAAAATATGTTTTATTGGACCAATAGATGTTAACTTTTGAGTGTGTTGAAACGTTTACACTTGTTGTTATAGTTGCATGGAAGTTTTCATATTAAAAATAGCAGAGCTGGCTGCAAAACAGCTTAAAGAAATCTTTACGCAGTGCTCCCTTATCGTGAACGGCCTATATACATTCAGCGTGAATGATGGATACTTACTTTATTCAGTGATTATCAGTGTACAGCACTAATATATGTCTGTGTGAGTCGAGCGAAGCAGAAATGCAATTGTTTCGGTGCTTTCATTTAGTGAAACGTGCCCACTTGGATATAATTTCGTATGTCGCTGCTAGTTGGCTACACAGTGCCGAGGTAGATGAATTTTCACCTTCACATTAAACAAGATTAAATAGGCATAAGTGAAGTTGAGCAAATTGACATGTCTGTAGTTTTAGTGACGTTTCTGTAATTTTAGACTGGCGTTTCTGTAATTTTAGACAGAGACGTTTCGGAAATTGTAGAGTGGGACGTTTCGAAAATTGTAGAGTGGGACGTTTCGAAAATTGTAGATTGGGACGTTTCGGAAATTGTAGATTGGGACGTTTCGGAAATTGTAGATTGGGACGTTTCGGAAATTGTAGATTGGGACGTTTCGGAAATTGTAGATTGGGACGTTTCGGAAATTGTAGAGTGGGATGTTTTGGAAATGTGTGTGCGTGCGCGTGTGTGCATGCGTGTGTGTGTAATACAAACAAATGTAAGTGGTCCTGTTTTATTTTTCCTTCTCCTTGTTCTGAGCTCGGTTGTTTCAACCATTCTCCACATTAACTCAAGCAAGCCAAGTTTCCACAACTTTTTTTTAGATATATAAATACTGCTTACCAAAGTGTCTTTCACTGAGCGAATTTTTTATTTGCCTTCTGCTTTGCTTTTTAAAACATGCAATACGGCGCGATGTAGTCTCTTTGTTCATGTCTTGTCAGTGCCATGAGGATGGTTATGCGATTACTTCCTTGCGTTTTTCTTTTTCGTCACAGCCAGAGATTAGCGAAAGGTACTGGTGAAGCCTGACAATATTTCAGGTTGGCGGGAATAAGGCTTAGTGCTAGAAAGGAAGTTAGATGTCTGCCATATTGGAACCTGAAGAAAGTTATGATGTCTCGTAAGAGTTGTGCAGTCGCGATCATGTAAGTGCTTGAATTTGGTTAAGTATGTTGTTGTCGCTCAGTTTGTTTCTCGGCAGATCTCATAACTACAAGAAGTTTGCATTTTCTGTAAATTTCGTGTTATGGTATACTGGAATGGTCATGAAAGCACATTAGAACAACTGAAGAGAAATGTAGTCGTGTTGAAGCATTTGGGTGTACTGATAGGAATGCAAGAAAGGGAGCGGAGCAATTGGAGTTAAAAAAAAAAAAACTACGAAGATAACTTTTCACAAGTATAAAACCATGTTACGCAAGTCTTCCCCGTGTGTGTTTTCTTAACATAATCCAATTGTTTTCTTTTCGGATGCGCAGCAAACGTTGGAGAAGTATCCGAGATAGGCCTCCTAATATTCGTGTTGTTTGGTGACGGGTAAATCCAACGGAGTTTGCTTTTCAATTAATGCCGTGAACTTAATAAAACTGTCCGACATTGGCTATGCTATTAACACCATGACTTGAAAGATAGTTATTGTATTTATTGTTTGAAATCAGTAATGTTAATAGTATAAACATCATAAAATATGCTAATGACATAGAATAAAAAAATGCCACTACAGTAAACATAATCAGCTGATCGAAATCCAAAGCACAAGCCGCCATATTGGAATCTAAGAAACAAGACCCTGATCTAACTGTAGCCTGATTATGCTCCATCTGTATGTTTATCTAATCTGTGGCACCACTGTGTGTGTCCTGCAGTGTACATGATAACACCCAGCTGAAACACACGGTGTACAAAATACGGTTCGTGTTGCACTTGGAGAAGGCGAAACCGTGACGTATCGATAGAGATGATGGTTTATCGCAAGAAAACTTGACTGTTTGCTGGATTTCAACACACGTTCAGCTTGAGTAAAGATTACTGTCTTTAGCTTGTATTTGGAGCTGTTTCGCTATTTGACTGAGCCAATAAGAATCCCGATATTGTAATAGCTGATGCCTATTATTGGTCTGCAGACAGCTACATGGTGTCAAAAGTATTTTACCGAATCATATGTTGCAAGAAACTACAGCGTTTTCAAGGGTATTTTTGGCACAAAACATTGTATAGCTATACCATCAGATCTACGTGTCGCTGGCGGGGGTGTCCGGATGCCGCGTGTTGCCGTGGAAACTTCACCGGACCGTAACTCAGTGGAACAGTTGGAGAAGCCGTGTAAAGTTCCTTAGAACCCGATATGTCTGTTCGCTTTCATAGTCAAGTTACTTCTTTGAACTTGTTTTCTGTATAACTGTTCCGCGCGTTGTTGAAACGAACAACTAACACGTCACGTTCAATGTAAGGAGTCTCAAAAGAACGCAACAAGTTAAGTTTGCGTTAGTGTTATGTAGGTTCTGGACACATCGCGTAGGTGACTGTACGAAGTTTGGTTACAGGTTCAGCATGGAACGGTACACCACAGTAATCGTAAATAAGTAATATCAAATATTGTGTTTTGTTTGTTGCATATTTGATTAACCGAGCAGTACCTATCAATATAAAAGTGAACTAAGTTGTATACGTTTCGCCGAGAGTCACCGGAAGGAAAATTGAGGGGTTGATTGCAAAAACTGGATTAGTCCAAAAACCAATATTTTTATATTTGCATTTCATATTGTGCAGCATGGCGGTGTGCATCAGATGGTTGAGTATGTTTCTGCAAAAACAGGTTTCGTAACAGTGAAAACTGGGGGTTAATAAAGGGTGATTCTACAAGAACGGAACATGTCCATTGCAGTTCTGACAAAAACTAGCAATGTCCTGGACTAGTCCGCATTTTGTAAGAAAGCTGTGTCATGCCAGTGCAGTTCATAACCAAACTGAACAGTGTTATGTATGATTCAATTCATACTGAAAACTGCAATGTCGTTGCTTTGAAATTAATATTAGAATAATATTGAGAAAACTACAGTATGGCAAATATCGGAGTCCATTTATTTGTTTTCCATACAACAGCTGATTAATCTATGACTCACTCCACAGCAGGGATAGCTATACTACATACACTCCATTGTAGTCTTGCGTGAAGATTGCTAGCATATCATATTATATTCTATGGAGGTGCATGCTTTGTAATGGGTAGCCCTCATTGTTTTCTAATATATATGATTGTGATTGAGTTGTTTATTTAAGTGTTCGGTAACTATTACTTGTTCTTCTTTTCGTATTGTGAAATGTCACTTATAACAGATGCTCCTTCTCAGTAGCCAAGAAAAAGAAAGGCAAAAGAAAAGAAAGAGTATATAATACGAAATGCAAAAGTTAAAGGAGTAGAACACACAAACCATGTTGCCAAACTGGTTCGTAAACTAATGACTGGTGATGACTGCAGGTAAGGTATATTTCATTTAACTATCCAATGAGTTGTAATGTAGGTCAGTAAAATATGCTGTTATTGGTAACGTTTATTTACCTACTTATGCAACTTACGTAATGGTTTTATCGGAAGCATAGTGTACTTAACCTATATATGAAATCTTTACAATGTTTCAATGTAAACATGTTGTACTCGAATATAATAGACGAGGTTTCATGGTACTGTTGCAGGTGTTCAAGATTTCATTGCTTTGAGAAGATTTCCGAGGCAGATAGAACACATATACTGGAGGAGTTCAACAAAATGGAAGACAAGAATCAACAAAATTCACATCTCTGTGGTTTGATTGCTCTCCATCTGATTGCTCGAAGGCGACCGAGAACTTCTAATGACCACAGGAAAGACTACGCATCAGCTTACACATACAAAGTTCGTATTTCAGGTAAAGATATTCCTGTTTGCCACAAAGCTTTCATAAGTATACATGGCATTAGCAAACACCGAGTCAATAGACTGCAACAGAGTCTTGTCACGACTAGCCAATCTTCAAAAGACCAACGTGGACATCACAGCAACCGGCCAACTAAGATTTCAGATGCTGTGATTCACCTCATTGAATGTCATATCAACTCATTTCAGGCACGTAAATTACATTATTCATTGCGTGATAACCCAGAGCGGAGATATCTTCCTGAAAATCTGACAGTAGTTAAGATGCACGGACTGTTTCTTAACGAATATAATATTAATGTATCCTATAAATCCTATTGGTCTGTTTTTAAAACCTTTACAATCCATTTTGGCTTTCCTAGGTCAGATACATGTAATATTTGTGATTCTATTGGACAAAAAATGTAAGTAGCTGACACACAGGAAGAAAGGCGTACGCTAGAAATAGAGAAAACCTTACATCTAAAAAGAGCATATGCCTACCGTGCCGAAAAAAAAGTCATACACTTTGAGAGCGAAGCAAGGGAACATACATTTTTTGTCATTTGACTACATGCAGAATTTACCCCTCCCTCATCTAACAAGTAATGTTGTATTTTATAGTCGCCAACTATGGTACAACACTTTTGGAATACACAACCTTGTTGATGATTCAGCCACAATGTATCGTTACTGTGAACATGAGGGTAGGAAGGGACCAAACGAAGTAACATCTATGCTTCTGGATTACATAAACCATGTCAGAGAGAATGATATAAAGGAACTTGTATTAACAAGTGACGGTTGTCCGGGCCGAAACAAGAACCGGACAATGATGCAGTTTATATACTGCCTAGTCCATGTCCTCCACCTGTATGACAAAGTTACCTATATTTTTCCAGTAAGAGGTCACACATACATGCCTAATGACCAAGATTTTTCTTTAATAGGCCTGAAGAAACAAATCACAACATGTGCAGAATTGCCAGTAGATTGGGTTAACATAATCCATACTGCGAGGAAATATCCAACTCCGTTCTCTGTCCGTATAATGAGATATGATGACTTCAAAGATATGAAGGCAGCAACTGATCCATTTTTCCTGAAAACACTAAGCCTCCACTGCGACTCAAGAAATCACGAGTGGTACAGGTAGTAAAAGGGGAACAGACACTCAGGATCAAAAACACATTCTACGTACCATGGTCAACACACATCGTACGATCTCGGGTATCTCTTTCATCTTATTTGGTTATTCCTGCATTGTACCAATGCAACCCAGGAGTTAAGCCTGCTAAGGCGAAGGATCTCACCACATTAATGAGATACTTGCAAATCCCTGCCAATAAAGAGGATCAAGAAATGACAGCAGCAACAACACAGACGTAGACTTTGAAGTTGACGATGATGACAATAGCAGCGGCTGTGATTAGTAATCTATTTCTCTTACTGCTGAAATATAAACAAAGTCAGTTCCATGATGTATGCAGCCCACAGCCCTTACTTAACTTGACAAATGTTGAATATATGTGACGAAATGTTAAATAAAGGCATGTTTTGTTCATTTACATATTTTTTCTGGTATAATATATCAAATGTTGTTTTATTTCATATTACATTTGTCATAAACGAAACAGACATTCTGCAAAAAGTGGATAAGTCCATGATATATTAATTAATTACTCAATATGTTAATAATATTTCCAGGTGTCATTGATAGCCAAGGTAGTTTGGATATGTGCCTATATATATTAATTTAAATCCTTGTGGTTTTCATTACAATTACGATGAGAATCAGTTTATTTCGATTCCTGTAAAAAGTACTTTTTGGACTAATCCTGTTTTTGCAATCAACCCCTCAATTTTCGTGCAGTAAGGGTGGAATTGAAAGAAGTAAAGTGTTATTTTTTTCGTGTAATTTTTTTTTTCGGTATTTTCTTCTCCATTTTTATACTACATATATCCCCCATCACTAGGGACCAGAAGATTTCGCGAAAAGGTTTTTGCATTATCTTGTTTAAAAGTGCCTTTCGTGCACACCTGCAGTTCTGCGTCGTGGTTAGAGATGATGGTTTATGGCGGGAGAACTTGACTGTTAGCTGGATTTTTTAAAAACACGTTCAGCTTACCAGAAGGTTACTGGCTTTAGCGTGTACTTGGAGGTGTTACCCTATTTGACTGAGTCAATAAGAATTCCGATGTTGTAACATTTGATACCTGTTATTGGTCTGCAGACAGCTACGGTATCAGAAGTGTATCACCCAATTATATGTATTGCAATTAACTACAGCATTTTCAAGGGTATGTGTCACAAAATATTTTCGCGATATACCATCATCTCTAGTCATGGTTATTGGCAGTTTGCATTTGTGCAGAGACGTCCCTCATTTGACTGCGCCGATCCAAGCAAGATTAACGGCGACAGCGTTATTTGTGGATAGGAACCCCAAGACGCTGAGAGTTAAAACATCCAATCACTGACCACGAAGCAGATCTGCAGGTGTGCACGCAAGGCATTGAAACAACAATATTTTCGCGAAAACTTTCTGTCTACGCATCACTGTTCAACTCTCAGGTTCATCCCTGATCACATCTCAGACCCACCCACTACACCCATGTGTTACTTCATCTGTTCTCCTCCGGAAACATAGGATACCTAGGTATCTCCCGTTGTCTAGCCTATATTCCTCGCGAGAGCAAGGATACGAGTTATTAAATCAAGTGTAAGACTCGGTGCTTCTCGTACATTATAGTAGAACCGAGCGTGGTGGCGCAGTGGTAAAACACTCGCCTCGCATTCGGGTGGACTCGGGTTCGATCCCTGCCTCCGGACATACTGATTTCGGTTTTCCAGTGTTTTCCTGAATCACTCCACGCGAATGCTGGGATAGTTCCTTCAACAGGCCCTGGCCGATTCCTTCCCCTCTTTCCCCGTGTTCCTGTACTAAGTCCTCGTGCTGTTCGATAGCACGTAAAATGTCCAAAAATTAAATTAAAAAATATAAGCATATATAATAGATATATATTTATTGAAGATATTTTGGACAGTACTTAACCTTTACGTCTTAAGGCCATGCCCGGTAGTTTTTTTCACGTTGGTGCAAAAAACTCAACAAGTTTTCAACCAAATGGGTTGAAAAAAATTGAGAGCGTGTGAAGTCATACTATGCACAATTATATGTAGGCTTTTAAAAAAATGAGTCGTTTGCCAGTAAAAAAAAATATATTTTGTGCCATTTTGGCTCATTTTCATGCTAAAATATGTGATACTTTGGGTGCAAGAATCTAGAAATCCATTGTGTTCATTGCAACGGAAAAATTCAGATAGAAACTTTGATGTATTAGTGACAAAACAATGTAGCGATTTTGTGATAGAGATATTAGTTCATTTTTGAAAAATTATTTTCGAAATCACTGCAAAACTACCAGGCATGGCCTTAAGTGCTGGTGAGGAGTGACGTTATGAATGAAGGGCTGGAGAAATGGAAGATCCCCGAGAAAACCTACCGGCCAGCGGCATCGTTATGCACGATTCCCGTACGTGAAAATCCGGTGACCGACCCCGCCGGGAAAGGAACCCGGATCGCCATGGTGGGGGGCGAGTGCTCTAACCACTGCGCCAACCGCGGCCTTATACACACACAAACACACACACACACAGGGTGTCTAGAAACAAATGCACAATAACTACACCACGCGAATCCTGGGCAGAATTGGAGATGAAAATATATAGGTGCAAAAGGTTGTACGATGACGTTTGATACACACAGTGCGTTAACTTAGCCCTGTAGTTAGTTCCTTTTTGTGCTACACATATTTCTTATCTTACTACTACTGTTCTGGCCTATATATTATAGGTGAAGGTTCAAATCCCGATTAGTCCAAACGTGATTCTACGTCTAGCTGACGTTACATACATAAAATAATACCTGCTGGACGTGGAGCGCAAGAAGGAACTTTTCTCTATGCAGTGTTGCAACATTGTGTACGTAATATGTCGTCGTAATTATATATTTGCTGCTTAAGGTTTCGGTCACAATTTAGTCCAGGATTGGCGTAGTGTGTTTATTATGAGCTTGTTTCTGGACAATGTGTGTGTGTGTGTGTGTACGCGCGCGCGCCAGCACGGACTAGCTTATTTCGTAGTAGGCCACTTTTCAGTGGGAAGAACTGGTCCCGCAGCCTAGAAAAAGTTTTGAGAGAGTGGCGCAGCAGACGTGAAATGGTATCTACCGTGCAGTTACCCGCGCCAGTAAGAGGGGAAATGACAATGACCTAGCCCTGAGTGTGCCGTTAGCAGCTACAACTAATCAGCAGATGCGCACACATCCGCTGGTTAGGGGCTGAAGGAGGAGGAAATTTCCCCTCTGCGCGTCGCCAGGATCTTTCCTAGCTCGCATGACCAGTATGCTGATGTGTGTATGCATCTACGCGAAAGTCACTTATCTGGCATGCAGTGTTTTACTACTATTATTTTTCTATAATATTCTTAAGAGGGCGTGGTACATAATTCAATGCTAAATGTATTAATCAACTGTAGGTTTCTTGAAGCCAATTTGCGAAAATTGAACTATAGCAATC
This sequence comes from Medauroidea extradentata, assembly GCA_003012365.1. NCBI lineage: Eukaryota > Metazoa > Arthropoda > Insecta > Phasmatodea > Phasmatidae > Medauroidea > Medauroidea extradentata. The sequence goes on along the minus strand of PNEQ01013567.1, from coordinate 31,097 downwards.
CTAGATAATAGTTTCAGCCAACGTTTTAAACAAAATTGTTTTCCTGTGTTACGAACTTCCGAGGAACGATCTATGACGCCGGAACCTCGTGCATTTAACTGCGGCGTAAGAGATCACGCGTAATAAATTAGTAATTCTGGATAAATATTTGCTCATAAAGTTAACAAATACCATTATCTAGGATTAGAATCGAGTGTTTTATCCATATTGGCTCTGAAAAAAGCGTAGAAATCAGTATTTGTTTTTATCGTTTATTTATCTTCCACGCACTGTTAAGGTTGACCTTGCTGTTTTGTTTATTAGATATATAGTTTAAAGCCCAGCGCATATTTCTATCTTAGTATTTTTCGACTCCGCTTGTTATTTTACCATGTGTTAAATTATCGCACAATGACATGATCGGCGATAACTTTTATTTCAGGAAGCAAATTAAAATTCAGATTAAAAAAGAAGTGAACACCAGCGTAGTATCACACAGAAATTCCTGCGGTGAAACCCGTTTCTAGAGCAGTTATTTCTTGTGTCGTAAATACAGAGATTTTACTCACCGCTGCCAATACGTTTTTCGTATAAATGCGTTGTTAGATATTTGTGAGGTTTGAATTCCTTTCTTCTTCCATGAACTGTAGGCGGAGAATTCGAAATACGTTAGTTCCGTACTTCTTTTTGTTTTTCACCTTTTGGCCGTATGTTTATATCTCATGGTCTAAGTTATAGTCTTAGAACAGATAATTTAAAACACGTAATGGACGAGAGTATCCATAAAGTTCACTTTGCTGTATTTTCGGAGCTAAAAATTCTGTACATGAAAGTTTAGCGAAGCCGAATTTCTTAACGATTTTTGACTTCGTAGTGATACATTTTCACAAAAGCGCAAAACAGTAGTTTATGGAAGTGAATTTTGGCCATGTTTACAGTTTCATTTCATTTGTGTTTCCTGTTGGTGGCATCACACTTTGCTCTGTACATATGAGCTTCGCAGTTTTCTAAAACTGTGCTGTACGGGACTGTATTGATACGTATTACAGCACATCGCCATGCAGATGGTCTGGGCAAACGAATGACTCACACCGACGCGGTGCGCAAGTTTAAGGTGGGATTCATTGAAAACATCTGCAGTAGGGCCATGGCAGCATGTCACCATGTACGTGCTACGCGGGTTGCGTACTTGTCGGCATTGCCACAGTGCTCCGACTTTTAGAGTGCCTGTATCTCAGAAACTGTTTGTCAGAGCGTGTTTAGACAAGCGCACCTTTTTTGTTGCTTATGTCATTCCCGTTCTTTGGGCTTCTACAGGCGTACATGTACAGAAACATATGCATATTATGCACAATAACACAGGCGACATTTCACACTTTGTTCCCTGCTTATGTGTCGTCATGCATCTGAATTGAATCCGGAAGGTTTGCGTTCCATTTGTAGTGATTGTTGAATTATCGTCACTTGACATATCCATTAAGGGCGCCGCCTACCCGCGAGCGAGAGGCTCGAAAGTGACGGAGCAGTAAAGTCTACCTTGAAGCGTGCATCAAATGCCGCGTCGCCTCAACGATCCAAGCGCTGAACTAGCGTGTAAGGTTCCCGCCGAACGGTTTTTACTACGGGACACTAAGCGGTGACCATATAATTTTATTGGTGGAGTGTCTGCAGCTAAGTTCAGTGCAGGTCGCAATCTAAGTTTCACATACGTCCGGTTAATACATTTTGAAGTACGGAATTCTGAAAAGGACGTTTTAACCATCTTGGAGGGCTTAGAAACAGTGTTTTTAATGAGCGTGGCGCCTTAACAATGAGGTTCCGACCTTCTCTGAAGTTTGTTTTATTTTCTTATGTTGGCACAATGGGCACACGCGGAATATTTTCGAAGAAAAAAACCTGTTTACGAACACACTGCAACGCATTTGAAGCGTGGGGTAGGCGGCCGCCATAACACAACTTTCACGGTAGTTTTACGCCCGTACTATTGACAATAGAGGCGTGGTTCCTGTACTCATTCTTGATTTAGGTCTGGCTACCTGTACCTGCGAGCTTTACCACAAATTACATGCCACCCTGTATAGTAGAAAATTGTATTCAGTTTCATCCGGGAGGTGTGTAAAATAAAATTACTGTGTATTGCTATTTTTAGTAATGTTTTGTGAGTTATGTTACATACTACGTTATATAAATATAATTATAATATCATCTCGTTAAACTAATACAGTTAATTTAAGAATGGACATTTAGTTTCCAGTACATGCCTGTTACGTAACATATGAAAGGGCACCTGCATTAAGGAAATAAGCCAAAATTTTATTTTATTCAAAATCGTAATTCACACAAAACACTGTGCATATTTGCTAAAACATGTGCTAGAATAGAAGGTCCATCATCTGATTCATCACATGCATCCACCTTTGCCTGCATTAAAATATCTCGTTTGCCGACATGTCACTTACACAGAAAATAAACATTTCACACTCGAGTACACCAAGGAGTTCAGGTGGACAATCTGTACTTACACCTTTGGCCTATGGCCATCTACACCCTTAACACCCGACTACACCTCTTGGTGTATAGGTTGTAAAAGGTACAATCCGCCTGAGCAAAGCTATGGATAAAAAAATGCTGTGCACAGCCTTCAATTCAGACAGTAGGTACACTTACAAGTGAAAAATCAAGGTCAGCTTTATGCAACTTGTCCACAAGAAGCTCTTTAGCACATTCGTAAAGCATTTTGCCTATATCTGTTGCAATTAAAAGTTGTCTGTAGTACATTGTTTAGGTCTGTTAATATTAATTTATCCTTCTATTTATTTGCACAAAAATATTAAATCTTGATTTTAAAAAAATGAATTAGGTCATGTTTTGCCAGTTAAGTTTGACGCTTATAATCGAACTATCGTTTCGCGTAATTTCATACTACTTTCTTTGAAAAAAATATTACTATATGTATACATACATAATAGTGTGTATCTGTACACGTCTTTGAAAATTTAATGTCAGCAACAAGGTAACATTGTTGAATAATATTTATCATTAGTTTTATTTGTTAATTTCTTTAAGAGCAGTAGCTTCTTTTTCCCCTTTATGTGGGGTTATTTGCTTTGGTGTACACGTTCTGTGTGCGAAATTATTTAATTTGATACATGCATTGTCCTCGGGTATGTTCTTTGCAGTCACACGGGAGCTTAGGACTTTTTGTATGCACTGCGTATATAGCAGTGACAGGAAACACAAAAAGGGACGCTATATAGACTTAACTCTAAGCAGATATAAGTAATGATCTATGACTAAGAAACAAAAAAACCCAAACAAGTTCTGCAAAAGTTATTTTTATTTCTTAAAAAATGTTATGCGGCCACCGTAATGGTTTAAATTTAGTTAATTTACTTTCCTATGACATCCCTACTTTGCAATATTGTTACCATGGCATTGCTCCTCAGCCACGGTTGTAGAAGTACGTGGTCTGGACACTCGCCTTATCCACCAAAATATCTTGCTTGACCCCCTTATTGTTTGGCTGTAGTTCGTCAAGTTTCCGAGAATGGTGTACTTTTTGGCGCTGTAATCCGGGCGGTCGGACTCAAAATTCGCCCACTTTTTTCCCATTGTTAACATTATAAAGTAAATAAAGATTGCTGGAGCCTTTTCTTAAATTTTTGAGCGAAGGATGTATTTCGTAAATTGATAAAAAAAAATACGTTTTGATAAATTGTTTATTTTAGTAGGCGGAGTTTGTGTCCGACCACCCTAACTGCAGCGCCAATAAAACACAATATTCTGGGTAACTTGATGAACTGCAGCCAAACAACAAGGGGGTCAAGTTTCCAGGCGAGTGTCCAGACCTGTTCTTCTACGTCCGTGCTCTTTGGCATAACATGGTTTGTTTTCTGTCATATCAAGAGTGTGTAGTTCAGTCCGTCAGATACTCGTTTATTTCGTACTTACTTTTATGGCCAGTATTTTTTTTTGCGTATCATTTTTAAAACCTTTTTTCGTTTCGAACCTTTCAAATTAAGTTTTCGTGTATTTTGAAGTACTTCGTTCCTACGATAAAAATGTCGAACTATCAGATTCTGTATAGTTTTCTTTTATTGCGTTGGCAATCCTATAAGTCAGTACCTGTACGTTTTGCAGCGGTTATTGCAGAGTTGCTAGTGCTAAGAAGAATAGTTATGTTTGTAGAAGAATAGTTATGTTTGTAAAGTATCTCGGGCTGATGCGTCTCTTTGACGAGTCGTCCTTTGTAGAACACTGTTCATTGCAGAACATTGATAAAATAGTTTAAAATTTTTATAGTATTTAACTTCTGTGCGTTCATCGGGAAAATGTTCAGGATCATGCAAACTCACGAATTATAACTGATAAAAGGTATTAAAAAGTTTGAAACATAAAATTTGAGCTTTTTTGTACATAGGTGCAACGTGAGGGGGATAAAAGTGTATACGATTATCCATTTTAAATCTTAAGATAATAATTTTTTTTTCTTTTTACGTGCTTACTCCAGCATATTAGTTACTCGCCACAAGCCCATCGTAGCTTTGCGCGAATCACAATGGAGCATTATTTAAATTTTTCTTCGGATTGCATGATGCTGGTAGTAACTTCCCTGTCGATTATCGGGCAACGTATTATTTCCGGTGTCTCGTATTGTTATAACACTTTTTTTGCTCATAACTAGAAGCTTTTTATCAATTCCTCGACCTGCGGTTCAATCGTTCCTTCGAATCTTCGCAGTCATTTCATAAACATTCAAATTCAATCAACTCGTGCAAACATTGCTAGTGTATAGTATAGTATTTAGTTAGTAAATGATGGTTTCAACGGTATGCTTCAGTTTTTATTTATTTTTTAATTATTTCTGAAATTTTCCTAATATGCGTAAGTATTAGTTCTGGGGAACAGTTGTGTCCAAATGGAACGACGTGGAAATTGTCAGTTTTTCTGTGACCGAGTGTGGTATGTTGTTTTCGTACATATTTACCTATGTTTGTAGTGTTAACCAGAGGTTCCGAGGTCCATGCGTTTTTATGACCTACATCTTAGCAAAAATGACAATATGAGAAAATACATATTTTTAGTATCGTTAAAACGCGAGGCGTGTTACCAGCGATGTGATCTGGAAACACTAACAATATTCACATTCTTATGTATCTATTTACTATTGTGGTTATAAATTTACTTTAGTTTCTCTAATCTCTGAGGCTAATAGCAGCTATTGTACAAGGACATTGTTTAATTCCACTTCACGCCGATATGAGCGCTGTTCCTTCTACAGTAGCACATTGCTCTAGGGGTAGTTTTACTTTTATAGTTTGTTTTTTATAAATTGAAATGTAATGATTTTAGAATATAGTTATGCTATTTTAGTTATTATTTTAACTTACCAAAATAATAAATAAAAGAGAATATCTCATGTTGTAAAATCACGATTTCATTTCAATTTATAAATAACACTATATACAACTAAAACTACCCATTGAGCAATGTGTTACTGCAGAATAAACAACGCACATATCGACGTGGACTGGAATTAAATATCACATCTCGTGTTTTTCTTATGACTTTCCTATATTCTCCTTGTACAATATTTGATCTTAGTTCCCACTTTGGATTTCGGCCTGTACTTGTACTCCTCAATGAATTCCGGCGTGGTTTTTATTTACGTTTTCGCAGGCTCACCGCACAATGGTCGTCACTTTGTGTAGACCGCCCATGTATCTATCTGGCAATCGATCTCTGGGCGCCCGCGTCATCTCATTACAGAAAGCGTGGCTATTGCAATTATCTCTTCGTCTCCACAGACCCGATAAATGCGCTTTGAATTCACCGGGATCCGGTAATCCCGCTAGTGGTGGCTACTGATTTATAGGCCAGTTAAATTAATGCTATACGTAACCACGTGAAAGGCAATAATTACTGGAAGGAATTACGTGGCCAAAAATATCGGTATGCGTGGAATGTTCTAAATAAAAGGGGGCAGGTAGTATTTTTTTTTTACGCACTGTGCAATTTCCCATGTTTTATGACTTTGTTTTGTTCTCTTCATTCTACGTGTGCATGTAATGTAGCCGGAGGTCAACGGGGTGCAAAGGATTGTGAGTGGTAACCGTATCACATTCATTCAGAGTGATGGTTTGTTTGTCTCTGCGATGAAAGCAAAATCACAAGCATCGAAATTTTTTTTTATTGAAAACCACGAAATCCCTGATATATCTGAGGGGAGTGTACTAGTACATGTAGTAACTTTTATGGAAAGCTCTTGACAGAACGTGGATGTTGATGAAACAGAGGCGTATAATGGTGAAGACACCAGAGTAACGCGATTACTGTGCGCCGAAATCTCGGAGTCACTTGTTACGAGTTCGAATCTCCGGTAAACCATACGTTTGTTTATGTCTATGTGTACATTTTTGTAACATTATAGGGCAACTTAACATGTAAATTACAGCTGTAAATTGTTTGAGGAATGTTTGTGGAACAATACAACTTCCACGCATTGTTACGGCTAACATGGATTCGATGAGAAGACTGGTGCAAAATGGGATCACCTTCAATTCACACATAATTACACCCCCCACTGAGCCACTTGGATGCACTAAAATACATGTATAACATTGTGTAGTGACGTAACCTGTTTATATCGTGTTCATTTCCTGATTGTATATTGGGTTAGAGTTCGACTATGGATGCTTTTGAAAAACTAAGATTGCTTTGCTTATAATTTATAAAGTAATACTACGTCCTCGAAATAAGTTTCCTGATTCTTGACAAACAAATTAATTTTTCAGTTTTAGGTCGGTAGTGAAAAGAATGCAGCAAGGTCAGTTATTATAACTGGTAAACATGCACCAGACTTGACAATTTGCAACCTTCAGAACTATGTGTGGTAAATCATAGGGATATGATAAGCAACATTGTGGCTGGCAAAGTTTTTTCTCATAAATCGAGTGGATGTCTTGTTGTAAATATTCAGTAACAGGACAAACGCTAATTGTTTTTTTTTTTCTTCAAGCGTTGCATTTAAGGTGCCTAATTTCACAAGGCTCCGTCAACTTGGGCGTAGAGAAATTTTCTGGCTTAAAATAGTGATCTAAATTCATTTGCGATTTGTCGATTAACTGTTCATACTGTTTTGTGTAGGTGCGAGGTAGTGTCTATTTCTGAGAGAAAAAAATGCGTTTGAGGATGCTGTACTATTTTCAAAGTGGTTATATTGTACCTTCTTTCTGGAAATTTATGTGGCTAAGAATGTACTAGGCTCGATTTTCGAGAGGAGCTTGGGTCGATTACTAGCTCCGGACATCCTATTCAGTTTTCCGTGGTTTCCCGAAATCGCTACAGGCGAATGCTGGAATTAAGTTAAGTTAGTGAGTGAAGATATTTTGGTCAACATTTAACATTTACGTCTTTAGCGATGGTAAGTGGTTTCAGGATCTGAGTATGAAGCAACGCCGGAATGAAGGGGCGAGGGAAACGGCGATCCTTGAGAAAACCCGCCGACCCGCGGCATTTCGCATTCCTACTTGCAGAAATCTGGGTACCGACCCTGCGGGGAATAGAACTCGTATCGCCTTGGTGGGAGACGATTGCTCTAACAACTGCGCCATCGCGACCCATGAATGCTGGGATGGTTCGTCAACAAAGACCACTCCCAGTCCCTCTCCCAGTTCCTGTAACTTGCCAATCCGTGTGTCACTTTTTCTAATTACCTCGCTGTCGACGAGACGTAAATCCCATTTACTTAATCTTACCTTAAAATATGATTTGATTGTTCCCATTTGATTCCCGCTCTAGCAGTGAACAGTTAAGTTTCTAATAACTTTACTACCGACAAGACGTTAAATCTTGCCAATGTGCCTTCCTCTCTGTGGTTTCGTAATAATAGGATATATGATATCGTAATGCGTAGACTGCCAGCAAACATTAATTCTCATAACGTCATTATAGATTTATTCAAGACATTTTTGGTTATGTGGTGACATGTAAATTTCTTTAGTGATCTTGTAAGTTACTGTTTCTGCCAGGTCTACGTGAATTTTTGTATAAAAACTAACTGGTAATTTTCAGTGCAACTGTTATTTTTTTTTAATATATAAATTATGTAAAGTGAACTCTCCATATGTAATGCATTTTTAGAAAACTTGCCATTTAATGCAAAATGTGTTCCTATTGTCCATTTATTCACACGTCAGAAAAACGGAGGCGTTAATAAATTCAATAAAAATAAGTACGGCAGTTGGAACAGCTGATAGGCCCTAGTATTTTCATAAACGTTAGTGTTTTTTTTTAATTGGAGAAAAATTGAAATTTTTTTTCGACGACGAAACCACTTAATGGCATGTACAGTGCGTATGCGTATAGTTTTGTGTCTGATCTAATTACATAAGTGCCAAATCTTATCGTTATCAATTATCAGCCGAGAGAAGTTGTAGTAAACTATTTTCTTAAGTGCTATGAATTAGTGCAAAACATGTCGGAAATATAGTGTTGTATTGTTTAAATATAAATTATAGCCTACTAAGGTCCTGAAAGTATTAAAAATAAAAAAAAAATTTGTATTACTGCTTAGTTTAGTCAGTACTGACAGTTTTTGTCATTTGGTAGTGTGCCTGCTATGTATTCTGAATGTGTAGTGATCGCTCCCATCTGGCATTACTGAGAAGGAATTTTCTCCAAATTTATATTATCCTTACGGTGTGAAAATGCTGCTGAAATTCCTTTGTTTTCCAAACCTATTAAATATAGGCAGTCCTCAGTTTTTATAAATTCAAATATACCTAAATGGATTAGACATTAGTACCCATAATTCTAAGTCCATGTAACTGATTCCGACGTTCAAAAGTTAACTGAAAAAATAAGAACATCGTTCTCCAGTTATTTGACGCTAACACACACACACACACACACACATTCTTTTCTGAATATGAACCATAATTTAATGCTTACAGCAATAACTTTTCATTTCACTTTTTCAAGAATACAGGAGTTAGGCTATGTATGAAAGCAGAGGACAGCAAGTAATTGCTTGACTATGTTGATCAAATTTAAATAATTTAATCATATTTGTATTGTCGATGACAGCCATCGCACTTGATGAGGATACTGGTTCGATGGAGCCAAAGGGAGTGACGAGCGCCTGTGTCGGGTTAACATTCTTGTTCCCCGGAAATTCTCGGGGGCATTCGTTCATCTTCCACGATTGAGCCAGACACCTCCCCTCCTAACCGTGCTCCCTTTAACAATTAGTTTAAGTTAATTTCAAATATTAAGGGGCCTCCCTAGATAGGCTGAGTATGTGTGTGTGAGGCAGGAGCGGTGAGTGCCACTAACCGACGTGTGTAATGCATTATCTTATCGCCTCTCCGCGCAAACCCCTCAGATGGCGTGCAGTGATTTACTGTTATCCTTTTTTTTTATCAGATTTCAAGCGATACTTTTTTATAAGCAGCGTAGTTCAAAGTCTGACGCTTGTTTCTATAGTTCCGTTTATCGAATCCGATTATTAATTTTCCAATTACGGCAGTCCGAAAAAAACATTTTTGGCCGTTTTGAGGAGCCATAAAATAATGTTTCTAATAAATGTGCCGAATTTTCAAAACTGTAGCGACATAGTTTGAAGTGTGTGTTCGTTTCGTATATACACACAATGTGCGTTAGATAGTATCGTCGAAAAATAGAATAGTCGTAACTCGCTGCAACGCATTTGAAGGGCAGGTAGAGAGGCCCCTTAAAAATACTGTGCGCTGAATCGAAAGATAATTTTGTTAGGTTACGAAACTACAGCAAAAACATATGTGTGTGGCGCTGCTGCCGTTACGTCAATCGCCGAGGGTAGACGAATGCTCCCGAGTATTTCCGATGAGCGGGTGCGACCCAGACGCTCGTGCGGGAATGCCGTGGTCAGATGAGGAGCGCACACAGGCTCCTGGCCGGCAGGTCACGTGATCCGGACCACAAGTCCCTGTGGCGTGACGTGAGGGTGGCCGCAGGGATATTGACCAGGTGTGAGGTGGCTGTTTATCGCGGGTCAGTCTGGGGGAGAGGAAGGAGGTTGAGGCTGGCTGCGCGCTCCTCTCATTGTTAATTCACTCGCCCTAGTCGAGACAGCCTGCCAGTCCCGCAACAAGTAGAGCTCGCAGTGGGCCGACGTCCTGCTAGTGCGTAACCCCTGACCCCTTTCTCTCCCGCTCCTTTTCCCTCAACCTTCTAATCCAGTTAGTCTGTGCGACGGTTTCCCTTCCTCCTGCCGAAGGTATTTAGAAGATAGTAACTTCAGCTATTAGCAATTAAATATGAGTAGAGCCCACGATTTTTGGTGAAAATAATTCTGCAACCGTTTGTTTCAGTGCCTTACGTGCACATATGCAGCTCTGTTTCATTGTTATTGGCGGGTTGTAGGCGTGACTCATTTGACTGTGCAAACAGGAACAATGTTACTGCGACACCACACGTATGTGATTTGCTTGTAGAACCCTAGATGCTGAGAGTTAAAAATATCCAATAACTAGAGATGATGGTTTATCGCGGGAATAGTTGACTGTTTGATGGATTTCAATACACGTCCAGCTTACCAGAAGATTACTGGCTTTAGCGTGTACGTGGAGCTGTTGCCCTATTTGACAGAGCCAATAAGAATCCAGATATTGTAATGTTTGATGCCTGGTATTGGTCTGCAGACAGCTACGTTGTGTCAGTGTTTTCAAGGCACAAAACATTTTCGCGATATACCATCATCTCTACCAATAACTAACCATGAAGCAGGTCTGCAGATGTGCACATAAGGCATTGAAACAAAATGTTGCAGATTTCTTTTCACCAAAAATCGTGGGCTCTAAATATGAGTTATAAATAGTAGCCGGAAAAATTCGCGGGTTCAATGACCTGTAAACTAGTCTCCAAGAATATTTGTGAAATCGTGCAAACAGCAGCTGTTTATTAGGTGCTCGCTGACACTGTGAAATGGGCATCCTGTATTCAGTTACAGTTTTATTATTGCCTCAGCTACTCCCAGGAAATGTCGAGTGTGTCAACGGCCAGTTGTGAAAATGATACAGACCTAAAGTTGCTGAAACTCCAGCTTGTGCATAAAATAAATCGCGTATTTTTCAGGTCTCTAGTTATAAAGGGATCTAAAAAATGCGCGTGTTCTTTTAGTTACACGCTAGAATTCAAAGTACTACATGAGCTTTAGCAATATGGCCATAACTTATTTTAGAGATGATGGTTTATCGCTGGAAAACTAGACTGTTTCTTGGGTATCAACACACTTTTCAGCTTACCAGAAGATTACTGGCTTTAGCTTGTACTTGGAGACCCTATTTGACTGAACCAATAAGAATCCAGATATTGTAATATTTGTTGGTTGCCTATTATTGGGCTGCAGACAGCTACATTGTGTCAGAAGTATATAATCGAATCATATTTATTAAAAGAAACTACGGTGTTTTCAAGGGTATGTTGACATAACACATTTTCGCGATGGACCATCATCTCTACGTACTTTATACCTTGTTGAGGTCGCTGAGCTAGTAATAAAGAGCAACTAAATGTATGCCCAATTACAAATTACTGTGTCAGCGAGCATTAGTAATTACAAATGCTATTAAGGTTCCTATCTACCTGCGTTTGAAGCACATTGCAGCGAGTTACAAGTCATATTTGGAAGAAACATCCTCAACGCGCATTACGTTTTTACATCTACGAAAAGAAAATACATTTCAAACAATGTTTCTATAAATTTAAAAATTAGGACCGCTTATTACAAACACGATTTTCAAGACTCTCAAAATGGCTAAAAACAGCTTTTTAAAACTGCCGTATAGAAAAATTCCAACCAGATTCGAAAAACACAATAATTGAATTAGGCGCTGGAATTTGAACCATACGTATCGCAAATAAAATAATACGGTCACTGTTTAGAGTCCCATAGGAAAATGAATAATAGCAAAGCTCTGCGCGCCAGTTGCTGCGTTTGCGTGTACAGGCGATAATGCATTACATACACTGAAAAAAGAGTATAGTTGTAGGTACCCTACTTCTGTTAAAATAGGGACAACAAAACAGTTTGGCTGTCGGTACTACACTGGACAGTTCCTTCAACAATTTGTTTTGTAGAAGTTACCATCTGGTTTGTAAAAGCAACAAGACTCTTTGTTGTAGAAGAAACAAAGAGTCTTGTTGCTTTTACAAACCAGATGGTAACTTCTACAAAACAGATTGTTGAAGGAACTGTCCAGTGTTGTACCAACAGCCAAACTGTTTTGTTGTCCCTATTTTAAATGAAGTATGGTACCCATAACTATGCTCTTTTTTCAGTGTATGCCGACCGACGTCACTTTTAACGCTCTATCGGTTTTGTGCCTCACATACACCAACGCAGCCTACCGAGGTAAGAACCTTAATATGAGATCTAATGTCTGACGTGCTCAATAGCATGACGGTAAATAATGCCATGTTTTATAGGAAATGCATGGTCGCAATTTTTTATTTAAGTGGTTCTCATTACATTTCATGATTCAAATTCATTTATGAAAATCCAACTACGTTATAGCATAAAATACGTACTGATGGAATTCCAGGCGCCACAAGCTAATGTATCCTAGTTTTGATATTGCTTCTGAAACCGTCCAAAGTAATATATTAATATTTTACTCCGGATGTTTCTCAGGAATTGACTAATATATGCATTCCTTCAATACGAACTGTTAAATAAACCAGATTTGAACTCGGTGAAATAACGTAACCGTAACAGTAATTACTAAACTGAAATACATTTTGTTCCTAAAAAATTTATAAATTTGAGTTGACAGCTATTTCTCCAACATTAACTCTACATTTAATTAATAATGTTACAAACTTAACACTTTGCCAAAGTAAAATTCATTTTCATTTCGATTTTCAAATTACATATTCTAAAATCGTATCTAATTGTAACTTAATCGATAATCTGTATGCTTATTAAAATGTGGATAGCAAGTATATAACATTTTTACATTTGACTTTTAAAACAACTGTGCGAAAAAAAACTGCGTATAATTTCCTTAGTCAACCGCAAAACAGAAACAGATGTTTTCAGACAAGTTGTTTCCATGTTATTTGTATTGTCCATGACTTTTGTCTTTTGTGAATCTTTCAGTTGTAGGTTTAAATACTCTCTCTCTCTTTTTCTCTCTCTCTCTTTCTGCATTGAACGTAAATAATTTACATTTGTTACCAGCTTTCTTGTTTTAAGCGTTTAATATGATACGTACTTGTTTACTTGTTCGAAAAGAACAAATTATTATAAGTTTTGTGTTATTACTAAGTAAGTTTTTTAAATATATTTTTACATAAACAAGTCTTACATACACACGATTTTTTGTATATTTTACAGAATATGGCAGCTTTATTCAGGGTTCCGTTTTTGTTATTGTTTCATCACTAAGTTTTTTTTTTTTTTTTACTTAAATGAATGTATGTGGTTATTTTTGAGCCCCTGATATTGTTGCATACTATATAGCATTAAGCATTCAATATAATACGCTCATACCCACTGCTATTTGGTGTTGTAGTACTAAGTTTTACTTAAAATGTCTGTGTGTAGCAAGTCATTCACGAAACAACAGGTGCTGCCTGAGCCTCTGTAGAGTCAGGGGACCGGCGCAAAGTAGGTAATCCCAGTTCCGATAACTTCCCGTCGTCTAATTGGATCGCAGGTGCGTTTACCCATCCCCGGTCTCCCTCCGGGGACCGACAAGGGCTCTGTCCTCTTGCTTGGTATTTCGCTTTGATGGGAGCAGGTTAAGCCTTGATCTGATTAGGTTGTTACACAGGCTTCAAACTGTTAATGTCGTCTTTCTACGTCCTTTATCATTCCTTTGTAAATCGTCTAGACTTTGTCTCTCTGGTTCCCGAAGTTTGTTCGATAACACCAGTTAGACATACAGTACGGTATGTGTTAATTTCTACAACGACTAATAATTTTGTGTGTTCTCCGTTACTGTTAGTTCCTTGTTCGAATTGTTGCGCTCAACTTTTGGCAGGCAAAATGATGGTTTGATACGAATTTGAAATAGCACATACTCCAACTAAACTGATAGTAGGGTATTTTTGTATCATGTCTGCAAATTTTCGATTCTTTTCAAAAATATTACACAAGCATCCTAGCGTGAAGAATCATGTCTATTAAGAGTGCGTGGTAGTTAAATAAACGCTGAAAACATCAATTGATTTCTACTCTTTTTTTCGAAGCCAATATGGATAAAATACTCAATGACAATCCTAGGTAATGGTATTTGCCAACTCTGTGAGTAAATATTTATCCAAAATTACTTTAGTTACGCGTGATCTCTTGCGCCGCAGTTAAATGCACGAGGTTCCGGCGTCAGAGATTGTGCCTCAGAAGTTCGTAACACTGGAAACAATATAGTTTATAACGTTGGCTAAAACTATTGTCTAGGATTGCTATTGTTTAATTTTCGCAAATTGGCTTCAAGAAACCTACAGTTATATATTCATGCTTTTAGCGTTGAATTATGTACCACGCGCTATTAAGGAAAACTTTGTCCGTTTTTACCTTTGTCCATCACGGCGGCACTTCATGTTGAGGCCAAGAAGGTGTGCAACGGTAACACGCTGGATTCGTATTCAGATGTACACGGGTTCATTCAGTATGCTGCACAAAACTAATTCACGATACATAAACTAGTTAAACAAACGAATTAAGTACACAACACACGGAAAATTATCATCGAAAACGATGAAATCGTATTCCCTTGGATAAAGATATAACTGGAGCGAACGTATTCAATAATGCGATTTGTGTGGGTCACATTGAAGTATTTCGACAGTCATTTAGTTATTGAGTGTGTAGGAAAGAAATGTTCTGAAGTAGTTATAAATCGCATACTTTAAAATGTGTAAACATCTGGAACAGTTATTCCTATCGTATTTAGTGAACTCCTTGCTGTTCTTGTATGAACGTAAACTACTGAGCGTCGAAGTCGTAGGATTGAAATCCAGATTTGTCCGTAAAATATTATCTGCATGATAATAGCAAAATATTATGCGTTTCCGTAAAGTAAGTACCGTTCTACTATCCGAAAATTCGGTTGAGAGCAGATCCCTCACCCGCCGCACAGCCTCGATTTGGCTCTTTCTGACTACCGCTTGTTCTTGAACCTGAAGCGCGAGTTCGGAGGAAGACGCTTTGACATCGATTACAATCTGGAAAATGGCGTTCAGCAGTGGCTGTCTTCACTGGAGGCATCTTTCTTTGAAGAGGGCATACAAAAGTTGATTCCCCGCTATGACAAATGCCTGAACAATGGTGGCAACTGGGGCCGCGGTGGCCGAATGGTCAGACCATTCGCCTCCCACCAAGGCGACCCGGGTTAGATTCCCGGCGGGGTCGGTCCCCGGATTTTCGCATGTGAGGAGTTTTTTTTTTTTTTTTTCAAAACTGGATATCTTCAACAAATTAAAAAGTCGGTTTATGGTAAATTATGTACAAACCATATTCACTAAATCAGATGGTGGAATGGTTTTTATCTAAAGTAGCCTATATACTTCAGATCAAAAACCCATTTCACCGTCTGATTTAGTTGATATGGTTTGTACAGAATTTACCAGAAACAAACTTTTTAATTTTTTGGAGATCTCCAGTTTTGAAAAACGCTCCTCATGTGAGAATCGTGCCGGATGATGCCGTTGGTTGACGTGTTTTCTCGGGGATCTCCCGTTTCCCCCGCCCCTTCATTCCGGCGCTGCTTCATACATCATGTCATCCCTCACCAGCGCTGAAGACCTCGATGTTAAGCGCTGACCAAAATGTCTCACTTTCGATGGTGGCAACTATGTTGAAAAATTGGTTAAGGAATGCACTTTCAGTACAAGAAAAAATATTCTTGTGCAAAAAATGTTTGCCTTTATTTTACAAACCTGTACTTACTTTCCGGATGTGCCTCTAATGTAATTACTGGCCAGTCGCATTTCCGATACATCAGTGCAGTGTTATTTGCCGACTTGTTGAGGTAAGGCTGACAGGTAGGTGCACTTTGCGTTTTTGTGTGACTGTAAGGTTGCACTGTGAAACGGTGCTTTTTGAAGCGTTTCCAGAGAACCACAGACAGGAAGTTGTCATCGTTGTTACTGGGCCTGACAAAGTAAAGTGCCTGTTTATAATTCCTCGAGTTAGGATTTCTTGCCGCCTAATTGGATCACGAATACGCTGCGGCGCCACAAATTCCCACTTCAACTCTTCACTTCTCAACCCCTGCATCATTCTATGTCACCAGGTCGACTGTGAGCCCGGGAACTTGAAGCCCTGGAGATGCCATCCCCTTACTCCCACGCAGTTTGAATGATTTATCCCCCCTCCTCCCCTAGGCATATTAGCCGGAGTGGAAATGGCATTCCGCTGGAGTTTGCCTTGCCATTTTGTTTTCTTTCCCTGGTGAAAGAGAAGCGCAGATGTATGATGGCGGGGGTAGTACGGTTAGGGGAGTGGGGGAGGAGGCGTAACGCGAGTTCGGTATTCTGCGGGGACGTGGATTGATGGTGACCCCGAAAGTTGTCCCGCTTTAGCAATTCCAACTGTCTGCAACCACTTCGGCAGGATTGCTGGGAGGGGGGGGGGGAAATGTGGTCGGTGGGGATAACAAGAAATAACTTTGCCAATTAGTCATTTCCAGCACCCTGAGTGTTCGTCGTTTAGTTTATAGAAGAGCAATGCTGAAATAAATACGCAAGGTAAATTATAACAAATGCAGTTCATACATCGGGAAGTCATTTCGTATAACCTAATGCGGAAATAGTATTGGTTAGCGCTTAAGATGGCCGCCTGCCCGAGTGGTATTCAGAGCTTCAGGCGGTAGATGTTTATTCGAAAACCGTTCAACGTTGTAAGATATGTCTGCTTAGGAATAGCATTTAAGGGGGAGTTCACCGAACAATGTAATTGTTTTATTTTTTTTATACTTATGGTGGTTTGTTTTATACATAGAGGGCGCGAGACGAGGACAGGTTTGGAACTCTACTGCGCCCTACGTCACGCGGCATTCACTCCTGGCAAGCCAGCATGTCAAACCAATGTGCGTGAATAATATTTGAAACTAAACTTGTCATTAATCGCAAATCACTCATCTAAATATCTTCAAATTTGTATAGTATATTTATGAATTGTTAAGTCCATAATGATGCATGCTAATTTTTGCAACTTAAATTATGTTATGGTTTAAAAATAATTTGTTGTGACGTGTTACGAACAATCTATTGGAAAAGGTAGCATAAATTACAGTAAGCGACAACAATTTTTGTTTTTGGAGATAGATGGAGGTATCAGCGGACGAAAGGAAGAAGATATTCTAAATTATATTTCTATGGCCTTATTTATCAGTTGCGTGGAACGTTATGATTTTGGTGGCAGGTTGAACACAGAGAATATTTCAGTAGCCGCGCGCGCCTGGTTCAGACAGCTAGTACAAACACACTGTCGGTTTAGCCACACCACACTTTTTTTTTTAATTCTTACTTTGTTTGTAAATTATATTCATATAACAACTTTTACCAAGGTAGGCCTTACTCAAGCACATAAGTGTAAATTTAATACAGTATAACAAAATCGCTATGTGCGGCTAAGAAAAAATGCATTGAAAAATTGTTATATATTTCAGACACATGACTGTTGCCATTGTACGTAATATTGCAGTAACGTAAAAATTAATGTAAACAGTTAAATATTTCATATAATTATTTAAAAAATTATTTTGCATATTGATACAGGTGACACACCAAACATGTATGAGTTACATCTACAAAATGTGTGTTAGCTGTAAAATCGAGAAGTTAATGCATTAAGCTATCAAGTATTACAGTTTGTAACATATTGTATCACTACAACAGTCTCGGATAATTGACACAATGGTACTCAAACACATAGGTATCATTTTAATATAACACTGTCTCTTTTCACACACACATTGGTTGCAATTGTACATGTTGACAGTAACGTTGAAAGTAATAGAAATATATGCATTTCCGATAGTTCAAAATAAAATATTATATACACTTTACAATGCCACGTATAATTTGCACAAACATTACACAGATAAAATTTCTGTTTATTATAAAATTGAAAATCTTAAGTTTTTTTTAAGTAACATGTACTGCAAGATTAATTAGTGTGATTCTAACAACAATAGAAACAGCATTGTTTGCCAACAATTTATAAAATCTATTTTAATCAACAAATTTATTCAGGACATCAAACATACCACACAATATGTTAGGTTTTTGAAAGCAAATTTTGTATTTTCGAAGTTGAGAAAAAAAATATAATCATATGTACCTTATCTTAGCTTGTAACTCATGTTTAAATATTATTTGTAGTAAGTGTCATATTTTTTAACACTCCATATTATCACGCTTATGTTACCATTGTAATGTGATGCGCACACAGTAACAATTTTAAATATTGGTGATGACTGTTTTCATAGGTAAAAATGCAAATAAGGTCATTAAATAAATTATTGCACAACAAATCAGTTTGACTTCAAATTAATGGTATTTTGAGATATTGCCACTAAGTTACTACTTTCTTAATTTCCAATATTTTTTCGTAGTTTCACGCCAGGTGTTTTCTGGAGCAGTATTGAGTTATTTGATTCTCATAAATTGTCAGGTTGTAACGCAAAAAACGTTAATATTGTTCGTATGCTAGTTCCCAATGTTATGTACGACGGCGTCTGTCACTTTCCTATTTTTTTTTTTTTTTTGTCAATTGCAAATGTGG
>PNEQ01013567.1:0-12243 GCA_003012365.1 Medauroidea extradentata | reverse complement strand
TTTTCCCCAGGAATATCTACTGAAGTTTCTAAATCTAGAGTCCATTTTTCCTCGGAAAAGTCAACAGATTCATTTAAATCATGTAATGTTTTTGTAATTACTGTGACGTTACAGTTAAAGGCGATCTTCGCTGGCAGCAACAATGGTACTTTGTCGTAAAAAACTAACCGTTGCAGATGGAAAACATATTTATTCAACTCTTGTCTTTAGTGTTCTGTTTTTTTCCTTCTTTTCAGGGAAAATGTCAGTGAAACGCTTCCCCAAGGCGCATGTTATAGATACGGACACACAGTTAATATTATTTGAAGTGCAATGACATTTTAGGTGGCATATCCATGCATTAATTATATACTGCATTCATTACTAACACGTTTCTATTTTAAATCTTACAAGTATTTTGATAGGAGGAATTATTTTGTATTTTTTATTCCGTTTAAAAATACTTTTTTTCTTAAATTTATTTTTATCAATTTTAGTATTTTGTGTATGAAATTTTGCAATTTACTTTTAAACAAGCATAATTTGAACCGAACACACACAAAATATATTTTATAGCACTGTAATACAGTTATAAAGCGCTTTTTTTAAGTTTCAAATATCTAGCACATCGGAAAGTTAGTGTAACGTGGTTTATTACATATATACATAATTGTAATGTGACAATTTTTTTCTATTTAATCGGATTTTCACCCAGTGCTGAGATATTTTCAAGTTTCCAGCCCATCGGGAAGTTAGTTTAAAGTCGATTGCGAAATTTGTACCAAACATCGGACTCGCAAGGAAACAAGATAATATAAAAATGGTTAAAATGTTCTTCTATTGTTATATACTCTAAAAAATGCCGCCTTCTCAGGAGTTATATGTACTTTCCTCCAAACTGCCCTATCCTTGTCTTGCCCCATTGTTATTGATAATTGCTATAACTTTGAAACCGCTTTCTTCTGCTCTTAGTTATTTTAAAATGTCTTCTGTCATGGACTTGTCAACATAATAATACATAGGATGTCTCATTTATGAGAAAGCTACTGGCCATGGCAACCTGTTCATAGTCGTGTGTGTCAACAACGTGTTCATTATTATTGTCGAAAAACCATTTATTCCATATTTTAGTGTTTTGAATGCACTTTAATTTATTTAAAGTCGATTTTATGTGTGTTTTATCTGCTGTTATTATTGCAGCCGTGGACTGAACTGTGTAATTTTTTATTAATGCGAATCAAACACGCGCGAACTTCGTATTGTCTGAACCTAGCTGGGGTTGGCGCTGTAGCGGAGTGAATGCCGCGTGACGTCATACGAGCGGCCGACTGCGGGTTGTGGTGGGGGAAAATTGCGCACGCGCCTACCTTGTTTATTTCCTAGTACCATATGTTTTATAGGCATACGTTGTAACTATTTTACTGTAATGAAACAAATTTTTGCTTCCATAGTTTTTGTGCAATAGCATGTTTAAGTCCAAATTTGCAGCAAACTGTTTTATGCCAGAAAGGAAAACCAATTAAATTACCAAAATGAAAAAAAAAAAAAATTCACACTGAACAACAGTGCCATGTACTCTAAATTGAATAGTTTTTTTGTATATATATGAATTAGCAAACTTTTATTTCAAATTCATTTTTTAATACAAAACAATCAGTGCGGTTTGTAAACATGTATTTTCGTAGCTTGTGACATTGTTCTTCAATGTGGGTTTTTTAATTTCAGTAAGTAAGTTGTTTTTCCTTTATTGCATAAAGCCGCTTCACGAAATTTTTACTTTGATAAAAAACTATGAAAGCTATAAAAAAAAAAATCCTTACAGCAAAAACTAGTCACAATATATGCCTACAAAATTACAAACCATACCTCGTACAAATATAAAATATATTAAATCGGTTAGATTTTTCAGTGAACCGCCACCTTCAGAGAACAAAACACGCGTGTGTACGTATTTCAGACCCTCCACTATTAGTTGAAGCTTATTTTCTCGCTGCTGGAAATTGATATTTTATTTTACTGTACGAAGACTAGTTGCTTTACCTTTAAAAAACCGTGTAGGCATGTAGAGTGCGTCATTATTTGTAATATTACATCATAAAATGGTAGTGTCACCGCTGAACGCCTCACGGAGGCGATCTACCGGCGAGAAGACTGCACGCCGTTGAGTGACTTGCACCTAGAGGCCAGTGTGTCGCGCGTGCCATGTCGCCCTAAGCGCTCCACACATCTGCGCCTCAAATGATCAGACCGTTCGCCTCCCACCACGGCGATCCGGGTTCGATTCCCAGCGGGGTCGGTCTCCGGATTTTCGAGCGTGGGAATCGTACCGTACGATGCCATTGGTCGGCGGGTTTTCTCGGGAATCTCCCGTTTCCCCAGGCCCTTTCATTTCGGCGCTGCTCCATACTCACCTCATGTCACCCCTCAACAGCGTAAAATACCTCGTTTACCAAAATCAGTCTCTCGCATCCTCACTCTCGAACGCGTAAAATGCGCCCAACCAGGCGGCGGGTGTTAAAGTGCGATAAAATCATAATTTTATATTTTTATGGATTATTGTTAGTTTTGTAGACGATACTAGAGAGTACATTTTACTCTTACGAAATAATTTTATCTCTCATAGTTTTCTCGTGACGAGGTATCAAAAGTCAAATTTTGCTTCTTACACTGCCATGCAAATAGTGAAAACCAAAATGTTCTACTTAAGCAAATTAATTATCTGTTAACTTACAGCCCACTAGCTATGCAATAAAACATTAAAATACCCACAACGTAATATTTTGAATTAAAAATAATATCGCAGAAGTACAGAAAAAAGTTGCAAATTTAGCAATTATTTTTTTAAATACAAAAACAGTTCGCGGAATTTTTAAAAATGTTTTTTTACGTAACCCATGATATGTTATTTCACTGTGAATTATTTTACTTACGTAAGTCAATTGGTTTTCACTATTTGCATGGCAGCAGAACATGCAATTCATGACTTTGACTCACCGTTATGAGAAAACTACGCCAGCTAAAATTGTTTCGTAAGAGGAAATTGCACTCACAAGTATCGTCCACAAAACTAACACTATATCATATAAATATAAAATTATGACTTTATCATGCACTTGAACACCTTTAACGGCGAATGCTGGTGATAATGAGGAGAGTATGGAGCAACGGTCTGCGGGATGCAAAGACGATGGAAAAACGATTTCCTCAACGTTCCCACGCTTGCGATAACTGTTAAATGTCCTCTTGCGTTATCGATATCACATATTCAAGGATCACAGCTGGAGAAGATGGTTTATCGCGGGAAAACTTGACTATTTGCTAGGTTTCAACGTACGTTCAGCTTATGAAAATATGACTGACTTTCGTTTGTACGTGGAGCTGTTGCCCTAATTGATTAAGCCAATTACGAATCCCGCTATTATAATATCTAATTCATGCTATTGGTCTGCAGACAGCGACGTTGTGTCAGTGTTTTCAAGGCTATATTGGCACAAAACATTATCGCGATATACCGTCACTTCTAATCACAGCTAAACTGAAATTTTGTAATGGCGAGTAAATCAACAAGTTTCATGAAAGTGTTGGCTATGTGGAAATGTCTTACTGCGCCATGTTTTATTTTCGACGGTCGTTCTAGTAGCACGCAGTTTTCCAGCTCTTTTTATGATGGTGCGTTTACGTCCCTTTGCCTCGAGCAGCCTCTGTTGTTTCGCCCTCAGCTTTTTTCTTCCCCTCGGGAGAAGCCCGCGAGTACATTTTAAACTGCACAAACTAGAGAATTACAAACAACGCGCCGGAGGTGAATATTTCAGCGAACACTGCAGACTGCAAAGTTAACTTCACCCGAACATATGCAGCTTCGTTAAACTTCATGATTTATTTTCGTGCTTTTGCAACCCATCTAGGGTGGCCTAACATCATTTCAATTATTTATGTTTGTAGGTACGTAGAAAAACAGTAAATAATTTATAGAACGTAATTAATTAATCATGCACAGAGGCTTTGCTAGTTGGGGAAGTAGAAATATACATATTAAAGAAACACGTAAGCATCTGCCTGTAGTTGGGCGGAAAAGTTCACACAAAAACTCCCGACACCTTGGTTAGGAGACAGGCATTCGACCTTTTATCACAAATACGTTCTTTTTGCTAAAATCGAACATGTTGAATAGCGCTGCGCTAAATCCCGGCTTTTTGTTAATACGCAAAGTTTCTCTGCGACTGTGCATTACTAAGATCCCAGGTCGCCGTTAGGTCTGTTGCCACTCTCTTAGAAAAAAATTTTACCTTTGAAACATATCACTAGCCGTTAATGCATTTCATTCAACAATGACAACAGTTGCCTTACTCCTATGTATGGTTGGCAGCGAATTACTGAATACAGTTCCGTGTATTTTTATGTTTTAAAATACAATAATAGTGAAATAAAATAAACCGAAATCGACGTATTTGTATATTGTGTGACTAATAAATGTTTTATCAAACTCTGCAACTGCACAATTTATCTTACACGTGCGAACATCAAGTAGCGTGTCCAGAGAGGTTAGGCATTTACCGTCGTAATCCGTTACGCGCGGAATGATACCAATTGGCTGAAAATGATAATTTAGTAGGGTTTTTTTTTGCTTATTTTATCCCGAATGGCCGGTAGAAAGGATTCTTCGAAGTACACATCAGCAGTGAGACTCAGGTACGCCGGAAGGAAAGATAAGCTGTGTTTGTGTGTGTGAGGCAGGGGCGGTAAGGTTGCCATTAACCGACGTATGTAATACATTATCGCCTCTCCGCGCAAGCTTCTCAGATGGCGTACAGTGCTTCACTATTATCCTTTTTTCCTATGTGACTTAAAGCGGTCACCGCATTATTTTATATTTGGCTAGCATAGTTCAAAGTCTAACGCTTGTTTCTATAGCTGTGTTCTTCGAATCCGGTTGTTATTTTTACAGATAGGGCAGTCTGAAAACCCCATTTTTGGCCATTTTGAAGGGACTGAAAATGACGTCTTAAATAAACGTGCTGAATTTTTTAAACTATAGTGGCGTAGTTTGAAATGTGTGTTCTTTTCGTAAATATAGAAATATAATGCGCGTTTAGTAGTTTCGACAAAAAAGAAAAAAAAATAATAATCGCAACTCGCTGCAACGCATTTCAAGCGTAGGTAGGATGACAACTTAACTGCGTGGACCGCGTGTGCTGAGATTTTCCAGAGAATATTATCCAAAACCAGCTGGAATGTATGGGGGAAAATTGGCTAGCGTGTTGGGCCGTGATAAGGTTAATTCTACTACAGGTTAGAAAGATCAATGTTATAAGTTTGGCACAGGGAAAATTTCTGCCACTTGAGCGCTGGTCTCGCTAGAGCACCAAACTGACCAATCACAGAAATTTCTTGAATTTTAAGTTACATGAAGTTGATAATTTAAAACGCCCGACCGGTTTCTTTTCACTTTGAAATTAAATTAAATTACTAATATAATTTCAAAGTTTATTTATATTTAATTTTACTACGGTTTCGTATTTATCTGGTCTCTTAGCGATCGAAGCGAAACTAGTGGCAGAAATTTTTCCCGTGCTAAGCTCTCCCATAAGGAAACGTATTTTCTTTCTAACCTGTAGTAGAATTAACCTTAGTCGTGATCAAACTGTACGTTTCTTTTCTGCCCGAGGAACTGGATAGTTCCTGGCTGCTCTGAAAACGGCGTCGTGGTGTGAGTGCACTGGATCAGCAGGATGAAGAGGACACCACGAAAATATCCGCTGTTTGCATAGGGCTCTTTGCTGTCGTCCTGAATTTGGATTGTGAGTTTCATATATAAGATGCTTCTGACTAAAATTTTAGTCATTTGTAGGTATCATGTGTGCGACTTTTTAAGATTATGCGTGGGTATCCTCTGTATGGCAAGATGGCAGTAAGTGAAAGACGAAACTGGCACGGGTTAATTAGGTAATTTACAAAGTCATCTAAGAATAAATATATTTACCCTTCCCCGCTTCCTTTTTTATAATTACACACACATATATATATATATATATATATATATATATATATATATATATATATTTATCTTGAACAATGTCTACTTCTTCCAGTGACGCTGGAAGTGGATTAATAATTTATAATAATAATAATAATAATAATAATAATAAATTTTTGTAATGAAAAGTGTGCTATTGAAATTTGTAATCGTTAGAGATTTTCCTCACATAATCGTAATAAATGCTAAAAAAATTATTATGAACTTGTGTTTGTTACAACTAAACAGTGTCGCTTAATCGGGGCATAAATACTTGAAAGTTATGTAATTCCAGGTTTTCGTAATGGTTGTATATTATGTAGCGCACTCTGTGGGTTTAAAAAGGAAATATGAAGGACTTTAATTGTAAAATTTAACGACATAATACTTTACATGTAAACTGAGACCCTTCATTCTTAACAAAATAATTTTATTTAATTAAATTTTTTTTTTATTGCTAATGCTTAGCTTGACGTTTATGTGTGACAATCCTTCGTAGTTTATTTTTCGATTACTTGTATTTGTTTTTACATTCGCGAAAACAGTGTTTGAATCGCAGCTTGAAGAAAGTGCACTGTTTTTCCTTGATGCTGCTCCTGAGCGTGGTTTAGGAGATTGTGTCCATTGCTTTGGTTACCGAACAAACTGTAACGTATTTTAGTAAAAGTATTGGACGTTGGTTAACGCAAACGTTAAACTGTGAAAAATAATTAAGGCCATGCCCGGTAGTTTTTTTCACGTTGGTGCAAAAAACTCAAAACGTTTTCAACCAAATGGGTTGAAAAAAATTGAGAGCGTGTGAAGTCATACTATGCACAATTATATGTAGGCTTAAAAAAAATGAGTCGTTTGCCAGTAAAAAAAAATATTTTGTGCCATTTTGGCTCATTTTCATGCTAAAATATGTGATACTTTGGGTGCAAGAATCTAAAAATCCATTGTGTTCATTGCAACGGAAAAATTCAAATTGAAACTTTCATGTATTAGTGACAAAACAATGTAGCGATTTTGTGATAGAGATATTAGTTCATTTTGGAAAAATTATTTTCGAAATCACTGCAAAACTACCAGGCATGGCCTTAAGAAGGCAGTGTCTGGTCTTAACAGGTCGTATTTTCCCTTAAACTTTAAATGGAGGAAAGTCTGCAATGTTTTAAGTTGATCTATCACTGCGCCAAACCAGGTGGAGCCAGCAGCTGCGAGATATTTTCACCTTTTCGTATTTTGAATTACCCTTAGTGGGTTATTCATGTGGTGAGTTTTGTACGCCTCTGCCCCAACAACCACTCTGAATGTTTTACCAAATCCTATCCCTAATGCAGTTGGGGAAAATCCTGATTTCCAAGTTGGTGTTGAAATTATCACATGTTAATTTATGCTGTTGTTTGCGCTTGTATGTGAACCGTCGGTAGTTGTTATAGCATCTTTAACTGCTCTGATTAAATAAAAGTAATTATTACTGTGATTAACTGCTCTTGCCAGTACTATTCAGTTTCGTAAATGTAAATTATTTTCAATTTACTTTCTTTTTACAGCAATGAAGAGATAATTTATCAAAAGCATGCAAATTTACTAAAACCAAAATTTGACTATAACTCTGCACTTAAACCTTACCTCATTTTACCAATTGGACAGTCCCAGGAGAGAAACACAAACAACCTAACTCCACACTTAAAAATATAAATACCATGAACGCCGATTGTTTTACCTGGAAGTCTATCCCAAGCTGTATTTATAAATCCTTTGTATTTTCTCAGTTTTTTGGCAGGGTCAGTGTATCTCGTTTGCGAAACTGCGTTTATCAGATAATATTACTTAAATTCGAATGACGCCTACGTAAGGAGAAAGTTTGAAATTAGTGTGGTATGCAGTAGAAAATGGTTTCTAAAATGAATTAAGCTTCATAACTCTGACCATTAGTATCAAGGTGTTAACGGTAGTGCTGGCCGTTCGATTGTTTGGTTTTATAGGCGTTAATGCTGTGGAAGCAGTCTGTAATTGCACGTTACATACTACTGGGTTATTCTGTAATCGCTGCTC
Source organism: Medauroidea extradentata (assembly GCA_003012365.1). Taxonomy (NCBI): domain Eukaryota; kingdom Metazoa; phylum Arthropoda; class Insecta; order Phasmatodea; family Phasmatidae; genus Medauroidea; species Medauroidea extradentata. The sequence continues at coordinate 4,211 of PNEQ01013567.1, read as the reverse complement.
TTGCAGATTGGTTTCTCACACCGCAATCCTTGCGTGTGCTGGTGCAGTGTAATTTCAGGTGTTAACGCCTTGTTAAACGTAATGTTCATACAGTATTGAAAATTGGTAAAACTGTTTGTAAAATTGTCGACATAAAGTTTTATTTTACTTTTACAAGGTTTGAGTTGGGAATTAACTTTTTTTTTTCCTTCTCCAGGTTTTAGTGTTTCGTGTAAATGTAATCAACTGTCCTTGTTAAAGTCTATGATCGAAGGTGATTGTAGTGCCGCGTTACTTAATTCTTAAACGGCGCTTTACCATTTTTGTAACTGGTTTTTAGAAAGTCGTGCAATGATAAATTTTAAATTTGATCAGAAGAACTCACTTTCCAGATATTCGAAGAATACAGCTGTAACAACAATTTAATAATTTTAGGAACTTAATTTTGTATTTAGTTAAAAATTAAATGACTTCCAGACTGCTCTATGTGCAAATATGCGTATGAAGTACGTTGTGATGGCTTTCATTCGTAAATCTCTAATTGTTAATAGACTACTTCTGGGTTTAAACGGATTTTGTTTCAGGTTTTAAGTTTGTAAGAAGAAAAATGAAAAATATGTTGTAATAAATTGACTCTTTACTTCTTTTATCAACACTTATACTTTTACGAATTAAATCAAGTTACTTCTCAAGAATGTACTAGTTCTTTTCACCATAATGTTTTCCATAGAACAGTAACAAACATAAGATTGAACCCACTAAGTCAAAATTTTTTCTTTCAATTGTTCTCAACACACGTCAAATTATGTCACAGAATAATTAATGCTAACAGAAACGACTAAGGGGAGCTTTTTAATTGTTGCCGTCCTATCAGTTCTCGGGGAGTACAGGAATGTAAACAATGCCGTGTGGATTCGTATAAGCACTTGTGGTGCTTGAGACAATGTAATTAGTTTTAATATTAATTAAATATTTAGAACTTCTTTAAACGTGACGTTTCGAGGGTCAACATTAGAGAATAATTGTTTCCATCAGAAGCGACATAAGCGCGCGTTCTAGCCGTTGTTATCGTACCAGCTCTCAGGGCGCACACACGTGTACACAAAACAATGTGCTATATTTGAGACGTTGGTTTCAACCACTGCTAATATTTCAAGAAGTACTGTTATTCGTTTGTATCTCAATTATATATTTACCAGTGTTAAATGTGACGTTACTTACTGTCCATTTCCTCACAGATTTTGAAACAGGTCCTAGTAAACTTCAGTGTAAGCTAACCTCCACGGACTTCGACACCATGACAATCCAACGAGTGAACGAGTCCGATGTAAACCACGTCTTGCTACTGTTACAACTTATTGATTCTGTGGTCATATCTGCACAGTCACCCGGGAAAGCGCGAAATATGGTTTTTAACCGTGGCTATGTTTAGAAGCTGCAGGGTTTTTGGAGAGTTTAGCAGTTCCTCGTTTCATGATATTCGCAAATTCTCTCCGCATATCTGTAAAATTTGTTGTATTTGCGGTCGTTGTAAACATCAAGGCGTCCCACTGACGTACCGTAACCATTCCGTAACTAGGCGTGTGACCACCAGGTATAACCTGCTGGTCCAGCTCGTTGTGATGATAACACGCACTTTCGTACTTAATCGTTAAATATGTCATATAGCTTCGTTTCATTCAGCCTGTCGTAGCTACACAAGAAAAAAAGCAGTTTCATTCAACAGGATGTCACGTCATACTAAGGGGAATCGGAGTTTCATTTAAGGCCATGATAACATAGTTGTCTATCACATCGGTGCAGAAAACGAAAAACGTTTTTAACGGAATGCTTTGTAAAAATGCAAGACTAGGTGCAGTCAAACGTAGCACCGTTCTATTTAGGCGTTTTGCAAAATAATGCACCGTTTGTTCGAAAAAAAAAAAAAAAACTTTTTTTTTTCATAACAAAATTGGTGATATTTTGGGTGCAAAAATCTGAAATATTACAATATGTACCAAAAAGTTACGTACATATTATATTTCCGAAAAAAATAAAACTATTTAGATATTCTTCGAAATGAAAATTATCTTATTTAAAACAAATCAAAATCACAGTAAAACTACCAGTGTGGCTTGTGTAGCTACACCGGTGTAATTTTATGCAACAAATATTAATTTACACCAGTTCTGGAGGAGGTAGCTAGGGTATCGTGTAAATAAAGCGCGTAAAATTTAATTAGCTAAGATTTTAACGAGATATTTGTTTCTAATGGTAAGAAGATAGACACTATTATTATTTATGGTAGACATAACTTGCTAAACTAAAATATTTTAATAGTAAGGTTATTAATGTTGGCCAAGGATCTTCAGGTACTTGGTGAAAGAGAAGATTTTAAGAATCTAGCTGTGGCTGTGCAGGAGGCTACTTGACGAAGCTAAAAACCACCTGAGATTTGCAGGATCCATAGATTAGTCGTAGTAGTAGGAGCAGAAGTACGGTTATTCAGTTATAAGTATATTCTTAAGTGAGATATGCGTGGTTAACCCTAAAACATCAATTTATTTCTTCGGTTTTTTCGAAGCCAATATGGATAAAATACACAATGACAATCCTAGATAATGGTATTTGCCAACTTTATGAGTAAATATTTATCCAAAATTACTAATTCGTTGCGTCAGAGATTGTGCCTCAGAAGTTCGTAACAGTGAAAACAATTTTGCTTAAAACGTTTGCTAAAACTATTGTCTAGGATTGCTATTGTTTAATTTTCGCAATTTGGTTTCGAGAAACTGACAGTTATAATTTAATGCTTATAGTGTTGAATTATGTACCACGCACTCTTTAAAAAATAACACTACTAGACTAAGGTGCTTCATTCCACCTTAGCGTAACTATTTTACTATGCACTTTTATTTTGGCAATTACGTGCGTATACCCTAAAATTAAAATTGTATATTTTCATAATTTTTTTCTTTGACTCTTTTAAAGTTGCAGTTGGTCCTCAAACATGTGCAGTTGGCAAGGGAATACTTGTGTTTATCACGTTTAGTTCGTAAAATCCGTGGTGATGGGCGCAAGTTAAGTGTAACCTCATAAAATTCGTTGCTCTCTCTCTCTCTCTCTTTTTTTTTTTTTTTTTTTTTTGGCAGCGTTTCAGAAAATTTAATATAGAAGAGATGGGTCCCTGGGTAAGGTCTCGGGCGTCTTCTTTACACTGTTTCGTCTTGCAGCCCGTCGACAAATCCAATTTGTCAAAGTTTCAAAAAGAGCTCCTTCCATTATATCTAACAAATACCCCCTGTTCTTTCAGTTCGCTCCCATCCCATCACGTCCGCTATCGTGCAGTGACGTCTTTATGTCCCGTTTTACAAAATACCACGTATATTGTTGTCAGCCTCCTACTTGTCTTCCGCGTTGTCATCGTCTTCTCTTCCTTTTTTACTTCTGCATTTGTCTTTTAAACCAGCTGTGAAATGTGTGCGTGGTAACCTGTCAATTTCCATTTTTTTTCTTTAAAATTACTCTATAATGATTATGTAATACCTTATCCGTACTTACACCCGTTGCCCCGTGTTTTGGGTCATTGGAGGGTTCGTGACATAGGTTCGTCACAATGTAGCTTCTGTAAACATTTCCTCTGATAAGGTGACTACCTACATGGGTTACGTTTGTGTATGTGTGACACAAAATCGTTGAAACGCTAAAGGTGCTGCTGACCAGCGTATGTAATAAAATATTTTCTATACGCACAAACCATCCAGCCCGCTTGCAATGCTGTCAATCAAAGTGTCAACAACATAGTGTATGTTGCACAGAAACAAGGTTTATGGTTATAACTGTAGTCATAACGTAACCAACTTCCAGTGGAAGATGTCCCACACGTTAGAAAGAGACTGATTGTCTGTCAAACACTTAATAATGTTTGTAAATATCTTCAGCACAATATACATTATTCAGTTATTCAAAGGTATGTGTGAGCTTCACAGTTATGCAGTCATTAAGGCCGCCCGCGCACTAGGCGACCTGGTCGCGCGACCATGTCGCCGCGACAGCCGAGAAACCTTATATTATAAGGGACAACGCGCACCTGGTCGCGGCGACCGGCTGGTCGTGGCGACTGCTGAGAAACAGCGCGACGCGCAGGCGACCAACAAGTCGCCGCGACCGGCTATTTACCCATGATTCAATATCTGTCCGCGCACGTGCAGCAGAAGCGGCGCGGCCAGGCAGACATCACTGTCAGTTTTGCG
>PNEQ01013566.1:132466-149821 GCA_003012365.1 Medauroidea extradentata | reverse complement strand
TCGATATATATCGAATGTGAGTCGAAAACTCATATTACCCCATTTTTAACCAGTTTAGGGCCGAATTCGGAAAATATATTTTAAATGGTACTTGGGATACTTACAAAAGCACCAATTTAAAGCAAAGAGTACTTCGATATCTCGATTGATTCGATAGATATGGAAGGATAATCGAAAACACATTTAACGTATTTTCACCCCTTTAAATAAAGAATTTCGAAACGATTTTGAGTCCTGCCATAAACATTTGTAAAAGTAACCAATTAAAGTTAATATCACGACGATAGCCAATTGTGTTTCAAAGATAAAGACGATTCATAAAAAACACATTTTGCCCCATTTTACTGTCTGGGGGTCGAATTTCAAAAAAACCTAAAACTACTTTTTGGGTATTTACGTAAGCAATATTTTGAAGTGAATATCAACTCTCTATCCCGAAGGTTTCGAAAGATATCAATAGTTGATTGGAAACTTATTTAACGTCTTTTCAGCCCCTTAAAAGTTGAACTTCGAAAAATCCTTAAATTGGCTAATATGCATTTTACGAGTGTCCAATTAAAGTAAAAATCACGATGATAGGCCGTCGGGTTCGAGCTCTATCGACGTTTCTTCGGAAACACATTTCACCCCTTTTCACCCCCTTAGAGGTCGAATTTCGAAAAATCCCTTCTTAGTGCGCGCCAACGACCTGAAGGGAACCCCCACAAAAATTTTCACGATTCTAGGTCCAGTGGTTTGGGCTGCAGTTTGATATGTCAGTCAGTCAGTCAGTCAATCAGTCACCTTTCATTTTTATATATATATAGATAGCCAATGAAATATGGCGTTTCTCAAATTAACTCGTAGTTCAGTGCCTCTCTAAACTCACAAGTGACGCTTAATGTGGTTTAATAATAAATGTATTTACCTCTGAACAAAACTACAACATCCACAACTCACTTTGGTAGATAATAGATTTATGTTGTTTCTCAAATGACTGTTTCCATTGCTATCATGGCCTTTACAAGCATTTAGCATGGTATGGCCAGAATGCGATTAAGTTATTGGTATGATGTTTCCTGTGTTTCGTAAGGCATGGTAAGCAACAATTTTCATTATTACGTATTTTTATATTTCTGCAACATATTTTCTCATATTTTTTTTTTTCAGACAAATTGTGACTTATTTTATCAATCATAGCATTTGCATGATCGCTTGTCAAAGTCTAAATATATCATTGTTGTAAGTACGGCACTAAAACCAACAGAATAATCGGATTGAAATAATTAATACTTAATAACGATGTTGTATGCTACAAGTTCTCCAGTATAAAAAATAGTTCTGCATTAAAATTGCTGGAATTCGAAACAGAATTACGAAAATTTAAAAAGTGTTTTAAAAATACGTATTTTATTTTGTGATTTTTGTATAGGATAACTTATAGCATACAACTTCGTTATTCTGTGCGAATTATTAAAATTTAGTAAGTCAGTTGGTTTTCGTGTTTTATTTAAAACCGTGACATGCAACATTTTGACTCTGACAAGCCATTGTGCAAAAACTATGACAGATAAATAATTTCATAAGACAAAACTTTAAGGAAAATATTATGTCCAAAATAAAAATAAAAATATATTGTACAAAGATAGAAATAAAAACATAGATGAAAATTACTGCCTACCGTCTCCGGAAGGTCAGCTGGTTGGGAATGATCGGTGTAGTATGGTAGGTACAGTCGGTATGGCACATTTTCTATGATCGGAGTGACACAGTTGGTTTGAACACTGTGGGGTTTATGGAAGATGTGACGGTTTATAACGTTGTAGTGGCAAACATAAGTGCGCAAATTTGAATTCCGCGAACATCGAAAAAAATTCCTGCTCTCATATTGCTACCGTCATACTTTTTCTCCATCCATCAGAACTGCTCATAGGCACACGAACAGTATATATATATATATATATATATATATATATATATATATATATATATATATATACCATTGCTTCCTATTTACGTTGTTTTGAGAGTGTTTTTTTATTTCATACTAAAGGGAAGTCGATATCGTAAAACCGCCTCATATGTATATGTAGAAAATAATTTTAACTACGCAGACTAATTTTTTCAAGTAATCAATATTATAACATTTTGGCTAGTAATCGGCTTAAAGAATCCACAGTAAAAAAAAAGTTTCATACATCTATAGAGTTGTTTTAAAGTATCTGCTACTTTTCAGGAACAAAAAAAAAATCTCGCAATAACAGGATAGAAAGGAATCAGTAGCATTAATTAATTCCTAAGTGCCAGATACAGCTACTTTAATAAACTATCTGGACATGGTAAGGACATGTTTATTTTTATGTGTTAAGTAACTGAGTTTTTTGTTGTTATTATTTAGTTGGGACCGTAGCCATATGCTATCGAAGCTCAAATTATAGTCTTTGTACACTTGTTTCATTTGGTTAAATTTTATGAAATATTTTTGAAAATGAGTAAATGTGGTAGGTATTAATTTTAACATTTATGATTTCTAATAATTCCTACTCTGTGAAATCCCGCAGATACTAAACGTCCTTTTGTATGATACAATAATGATTAATAAAATTTAATAATTCAAATAAATTAATTGAACAAATCTGAGACTTTATTACAGTATCGACGGCTACTGTGGTGACACAACTGCTTCAACAAAAAAAAATTGGGAAGATGTGTTTGTTTTACTTGTCAAAACAAATTTACGAATCTGAAAGGTAGTGTTTGAAGTCAGTGCTGAGAATCCTCTACGTAGGTATCTGAAAATAAAATGTAAATTTAATAATGTACAAAAGGATATGATAAGAACATAAATGCATATAACTATAACATTGGGAAAAAATTGTAATTTCATAGTCACAATATTTAGTTTTTTTGGTGCGAAGTTACGTTGGAAACATGTAGACTATTAACATACAAGCATACGTTTGTAAAATGGTATTACTTGTATTCATTCATTGTAAAAACAGTTTAAAGTTTATGTTCCTTGTTTGGGAACAAATGCTGCTACAAAAACATACACGGGGTTTGAGAAGGCGTAACGCAATGGCCACTCGAAATAATTGGAGTGTTGCGATAACTGACAAGGTGATATCGATCCATGAGTAACGAGGGGACGAAGTGCAGGCAATAATGTGTTCTCCAGCTGTGCACATGTCAAAACAAACAGGTGAAACATTCATGTGGTGGAGCAAACAACCTCGAGTGGAAATTGCGGCAGGATAACATCGAATTTGAGACCGGGAAAGTACATATATAATCATTTCAGAGACAACTCTATCTAGTACGGCATTATTACTAGACGGCAACTCAGACACACGTAGGTAGGTACGTTGTCAGGATTACAGAAATTACAGACCAGTTATACATCCTGAATGTCTTTTCACTTTTACATTACAAATAGTCTTCAATATTTCATTTGGAGATGTTAACTCGTATTAAATTTTAGATTATATATCTGACTGTAGTTATTTTTGTAATATAGGTAGAGATAATAGTTTATAGCGGGAAAACTTGACTTGTTTGCTGGATTTCAACACACGTTCAGCTTACCAGAAGATTACTGGCTGTAGCTTGTACTTGGAGTTGTTGCCCCATTTGACTGAGCCAATAAGACTCCCGATATTATAATATTTGATGCCTGTTATTGGTCTGCAGACATCTACGTTGTGTCAGACATATATCGTCCAGTCATACTAGTTAGAAGAAAGTGTTTTCAAAGGTATGGTGGGAAAATACATTTTCGCGATATACCACCATCTCTAATTAAAGGGCGTATCTAGTGTGTAAGTATCTCCACGATAAATTAACTTCTTTAAAAAGGACAAAGCTGTAACAAGCATGCATAATAACTACTTTCAAAACATTCGTGCTGCAGTGCTCAGACGTCTTTAATGTTTTGAGGATCGCTGAAAATGTTTTACTGCAAGAAATGTGTTCTTGTACTCTTTTCGTAGAGCTTTAGTATAATTTTACAACTTATAACTAGCAATAACTGGTAATATTTTGATATGACTCACAAAGAAAGACCACATTGACAGAACTATTAATGAAATTGATATATCAGGTTTATTTTAGAACCGAGGAACTTAGATTTATAGTGGTGTATGTCAGTTAAAACAGTTTCCTCTTAAACAATTGTTTTTGTAATCACATGCAAAAAATGCAGTACATTCTTGCAATACGCAAACGGAATTCAGAAATTCAGTTAAGAGTGAAATATTTGTTACGGAATAATATTTTGGAAAATTTGAATAATGTTAATAAAAACAACATTAAGAAATAATTGTGACCTACATCACTATGAATCTCAGCCCCTCAAATGAAAATTTCGGCTGGAATATCAAAAAACGTAGTACCCTAAGAACTGTCAAATTTTACTGAAGCTATGAGAAACAGAATACAAATGACAAAAACATTTCCAATATTGTAACTATAGTCAATAACGTACGTTGATCTAAACAAATCTTTACTCCTACACACCACATGAGATTATCATTATTGATAATTCTGTAAAAGTTCAAGAAATAAATTAAGGGCTTGGGCCCGAGTTTCTCGGCTTACGTGAGAACTATTTTTTTAAAATGCATACGAGGGTCGATATCGTAAAATTGCTTCGTAACTTTATTGCAAATTGGTTTTACTATGCAGTGTAAATTTTCGAGACAAACTGTATGATGAGTAGAGCTAATTTATCAATTAAAAGAAAATTTCGTTAATTAACTAATTGGCAACTATTTTGCAGTCTTCTGACTCGACAAAATTAGAGTATGCAGTTTAAATCAGTCCTAACAAAGTTACGTAGCGATTTTACGATACCGGCTTCCATTTATGTTTAAAAAAATAATTGTCGTTAAATTCAAAGAAACTCGGGCCCATGCCCTTAAAATAATTACACGCAACTAACAAAAAATCTATGAGAGGTTGTCGGTACCATGTTTTTTTAAGAGCTTCTAAAAATTCACGAGTATCTAAAGCGTGGTCCGACAGTAACGCTTCATTGCTTGCTAGAAGAATCAAAACTTTGGTAACGTGTGCTCACACTGTTACGTATGTTGTATAAAATTCTAGCAGTACGCCCGCGGCTTTGTTCCCGTGTGTTAATCATAGCAGATAATATTTACTTTAATTGAAAAACATCTTTGTACATCATATAGTAAGTTCAGTTATCAAGTGTTAGAATGACAAAGCTGCTAGTCGAGTTAACTCTGCAGCAGGATAAGTAGCTATAACTTTCCACGTGAAAAGCAGTCTTAAGTTTGTCCCTGCCACTAACAGCGACTTCGCCTGAGCCTTAGTCACAGCAAAGTTGACGTTGTGGGTTAATTACAGACTCCTAAATGTAAGAGGGTAATCGAATGAAATACGCAGTTAACGTGGTATGAAGACTGATTTTCCCCCCAGAACAACCATTTGTCAATAACATACTCGTTTTCAAAACCTTCACTTGAAGTTATGTTCCACTAGGCAGTTTTTGCGGGATAATGTTTTGCAGAAATATAAACTTATTTATTGCCCCAACATTGAGGTTATGGATATGGTATATGTGGGATGACGCTGTCGAGAAACTTTAGAGGATAGTGGACTGCGTAGTACGTTTTTTGCACATTTGAACGACTTCATCCAAATTGCACTAATATAATCTGTCTTTCAGTTTTCGTTATCAGAATTGCACATTTGCACAGTTTTAACGGAATTTGAGCCAAGAACTTTCGGAACAACGTACCGGAACTAAAAAGCTGCGCCACATAACGTCGAAATTATTAATAATTTCCTAGGCTCATAGGGGCTGTACAACAACGATATAACTGTAGGTTAGAACGAAACTCCGGTATATATTATTTCTCGCTGACCGTACTTGCTTTACGGATCGTCTGCCTTAAAAGTTTACTAAGTTTTCATCTTAACAATTAAGTTATCTTATAAAATAACAAACTTGCATTACTTTTTTCAGATACTTACGTAAGCATAATTCCGACGCGAACTCCACCTCAATATCTCTACTGGTTATATAACTATCATCGGTTTGTAAAAAACTGAATTTTGTGCCTTTTCACCCCTTTACGTGTCGAATTTCGAAAAATCTTAATTTCACAGCTTGTTCAAGTATCCGAGTGAAGTGAAAATCACGACGATAGCTCGTTCAGTCGAAGCAAAATCGACCATTAATTAAAAATCACATATAACCCCTGTACAGTTCTGAGAGTTCGAATTTTGAAAAATCTTAAAGACCTCTTTGCGGGCATTTACCTAATCATCATCCTGAAGAAAAATAAATTGAATATCTCGATGGGTTCGGTATATATAGAGGATTTATCTAAAACACATTCAAGGTATTATCACCTCCTAAGACACTAAATTTCTAAACACCCTTGAATCACATTTTATATTACTTTACTGGTGTCTCTTGAATGAGAAAAAACACGACAATAGCCCGCTGGGCTCAACATATATCGACGATTAAATAAAAACATATATCGTCACTTTTCACCTCTTTTCACCCCTTTTCCCCTCCTAAGGTGGGGAATTCCGAAAATTCCTGAAATTACATTTCAGGTATTTGAGTAAGCATCAATAATAAACTCGTCGATATATAAAAATCAATGATATCGATATATCGATTGTGAATCGAAAACACATTTTACCCTTTTTTTTACCTCTTTAGGGCCGAATTCAGAAATTATATTTTAATGTTACTTGGGACATTTACAAAAGCATCAATCTAAAGCAAAGAGCACTTCTACATATCGACTTGTTAGATATATATGGAGGAATATTCGAAAACGCATTAAATGTATTTTCACCCCCTAAATTAAAGAATTTCGAAACGTCTTGGAGTCCTGTCATAGACTTTCGTATACGTAACCAATTGAAGTAAAAATCACTACGTTAGTCAATTGTGTTTCAGTGATTTTATTCGATTCATAAAATACACATTTTCCCTCCCTTTACTTCTTAGGGGTCGAATTAAAAAAAAAAAAAACTAAAATTACTTTTTGCGTTTTTACGTAAGCAACATTTTGAAGTAAATACCAACTCTCTATACCGAAGGATTCGACAGATATCGATAGATAATCTGAAACACATTTAAGGTCTTTTAACCCCCTTAAATGTTGAATTTCGAAAAATCCTTAAATTGGCTAATGTGCACTTTTATGTGTGTCCTATTAAAGTAAAAATCACGATGATAGGCCGTCGAGTTCGAGCTCTATCGACGTTTCTTCGGAAATACATTCACCCCTTTTCATCTTCTTAGAGGTCGAATTTCGAAAAATCCCTTCATAGTGCTCGCCTACGACCTGAAGGGAACCCACACAAAAAAATCTCACGAGTCTAGATCCAGTGGTTTGGGCTGCAGTTTGATATGTCAGTCAGTCAGTAAGTCAGTGTTCTCTTTTTTATACATATGTATTAACAAATTAAAAATATTTATTTCTCGTACGTATAAATAGATGCTATTTGAGGAATACGAGTGGTGATACTGAACCTACGTTTACTAATATTTTCCAGTACGAATAAGATAGCTTGCAATGTAACATAATATTCAAAACAACGGAATTCCAAAGTAAAATTATATTACTTTTCACAAACGTTATTTTAAGTTAATATGGTTTTTTTTTTTTTTATAGAATTGATCTCTCAAAAAAAGTTTTCCTATTTGTTAACGGACATCAATAGTTTGGCTTTCTCGGTCATGCCTAGCATCAGCGACTTTTTCGCATTTATGATAAATTGTATTCCTTGTATAACTAAATAAAGGGACGAGTTACTTGTTAGAACTAATACAAATATATGCCTTCGTAGGCGCCAACTACCTGGAGCTGTTTTATGCGCTTATTGAAGAGAAGGGATGTAGCTATAATGGTTATCGAAGTGCTCATCTTGTGCTCCATTGCTCTTATGCTCAATGCGCTGAACTGAAGAGCAGTGTTTCCATAGTATCGCTTGAAATATATGGATAAACGATCGCCTGCGTGCCTTATTGTACGACACCTACAGCACATTGACATTATTTTCTTATGCCTGAATTTCTTAATATTCAACCCAATCTCTTCGCCGGATATACTCAGGACTACCTTGCACGGCAGCAGGGCAGATAGTTGCCGTCAGAAACACGAAAGTGTGTTTAAAAAGTAAATGAACTCAGGGTCCTGCATTTGTAAACAAAAGAAAATCTGCTGAACTTGCAAGTTGAGTAAAGAGGACAATGTCGGAATGTGGTATTTTTGGTGCACAGGAAGTCGGGAGGACTTTATCACGTAAAAATGTCACCAGAAGATCGTGTACCTGTAGATAGGGGGATATAAATTATATAATTATTTAGGCCTCCTGAACACATACATTTTTTATAATTTAAATTTATTTGTGTGTATATAGCGAACTCTCGATTAATGCAGAAAAGCAGAGGTTCATGTGTGTAAGAGAACTTTCACTTTACAATCCTTAACTGCTATGGAAATTTTCGGTAGTTTACTCTAGCATGTTTGTGCAGTGCTCATTACTAGTACACCATTGTAATGCCATATACTTATATTGTACCAGTACAAAATGTATGTAAACATATTCTGCACTACCCGAATTTGGTTTTATAAAAATACAGGTCTGCCGGATTGGTGACTGAAATATACCGTTCCTTCTGCAGATTTCGACGCGTTTTTTTAAAATAGGCCGCCACCATACAACTCGAGGAGGGGGGGGGGACGAGGTGGCCGACGGGTCAGACCTCTCGCACCCCACCAAGGCGATCCGGGTTCGATTCCCGGCGGGGTCGGTTCCCGGACTTTCGCATGTGGGAATCGTGCCGGACGATGCCGCTGGCCGGCGGGTTTTCTCGGGGATCTCCCGTTTCCCCCGTCCATTAATTCAGGCGCTGCTCCGTACTCACATCATATCACCCCTCACCAGCGCTAAAGACCTCGATGTTAAGCCCTGACTAAAATCTTTCACTCAAGGACTTGCGGTACGCTAGGAAAAAACCTAGTAAATATCAAACGATAGAGAAAATCCGATCAAGTGATCCTTACTACCGAGTAGATTACGTTTTCGTAAGCTCTTATTGATAGTTGCCGTTATCTGTCAGGATTACAAACCAAATATAATCGGAACTATAGAAGTACCAAACGTTCCCATTCTCATTGTGAGTCTTAACAAATTGTAGTGTGAGCCAAATATGCGTACCGGCTCGGTAGACTATCTGCCTTGTTCTTTTTAAGTACAGTATTATAATCTCACTTTACGTACCTCGACACTAAGTATTACAATTTAAATATTATAAGAACAAAAATATTCGTCATTATGCACAAGTAATCTTAATTGGTGACTTCAGAAAGATGTACGAAGATTAGCAAAAATGTGCTAACAGGACACCAATTTACAAAAAAATTGTGTTCACAAGAAATAAATTTCCCTTTATTTTAAGTGCTTACTTCGTATTTTCAATTACCCTAGACGGCGAGCGGTAAAAGGCAATGTAAAAATTGTTTGTTTGGATGAATAAACGTAAACAGAAGGTCTGTTGTATGGTGCTGAGGAAATCGCGTGCTTAAATAATTATTTTGTTACAAATTAAATGTACAAATACTTAATAACGTAGAGAACTTGAGTTCATATGTGGTAGCTATGTGAAATAACATTACAGTGTAAGTGAAATGTACACATCTTAATTAATTATTTTATTATATGTGGTGTTGTACTTTTTGGAAAGATTTTGAATTGTCAACTAAAATATTATTTCACTGCTTTGTAAAAAAAAAGTTTCAAAGTGAAATTTAATTCAATTCGGTGCAGTGAAATGTACACATCTTAAGGGTGCTCGGTACGGTATGCTAAACAGCGAGAAACATGTGTACCGTTATTGAACATTATTGAGAGAACGAATGAAGTTAAAGTATAACGTTTTCGGAAGTAGGTGTCGTAAAGTCGTATAATTGTCTAAGACATTTGACGTACATAAAAATCTTTTAACTTTGTTAAGAAAAAATCTGGAAAATAAGCCTTTTTTTAATGATTTATTTAATTGTAGTAGAGTAATGCAGCATGAATAACACATAAAACCATGTCTTAGACTTGTTCCTTACAATGCTGTATAGCATGTTGCAGTCTGAAAATTTCTGGAATAACTATTATCCTGTAAAAACAGCAATTAAAACTAAATAATTTCAATTTCTTACCCGACGAAAACAGGACCTCTGCTTGTGGAGATATGTTGCTTCTATCCCCAGTACGTTGAATGAACGCGGAGCAGGAGCAGTTATGAGAGGACAAGAAGTGGCAACTCATGTTACCAAAACTGACAGGGAATATCTGCAGCGCCCGATCTATCAGCTAGAGCCAGATTCTCACGAAAATGCCATGAGTCCTACGGTAAAGACGAGTGAGGAGTTATTTTATTCAGTTTTGTTTTTGTCTAGGTTACGAATATAATAATGCGTAAAACGAAATTTCAATGTTGTTACTTTTATTTAAAAGACGATATGAAAGCCACAAAGCACGTTCATTTGCGAGTGTGAAAAGTTACCGCATTCGCGTGTGTTTGAAATTTTTATAATGTGGTACTGTATTATTCTGTGCATATATTTAATATATTGTAATGCAGGGATTATAAAACCCAGCCTGTAATCGCCACTGAGATATGACGTCCGGCAACCAAAATAAAGAGCGGCCATTTGCGTTGCGAGTGTTTGAGCTTCTCGTGTGTTCGGTACGTTTGAGATTCTTGTACGGTGTTATTTTAATATTTTGTGCATGTATGTAATTGTAATATATTGCAATGCAGGGATTAAAATACGCGACGTGTAATCGCCAACAACAACGGGATATTAAGACGTGATTCGGAAGACAGTAACTTCAGTTGGCATGTCTACAAAATAACTCGCTAAATAAATAGTAGGTAATCCGTCCAGAGAAAAGTGCTATATAAAATTTTAAAAAAATTTGACCCATTTTTTATTTTAACAGAATTTGTAGGTGAACACTTGCGGTTCTTGTTGTAGTCCTATATGTAAACATGCTTTTTCAACTCGCCGACTCAATAAATTCTTTTTGTAAGAAAAAGTCCATGTTTTTAATCAAGTAAGTGGTTATTATAAAGTCCACGTGAGATTTTGTGCCTGTCAGCTGCAAAAATTTAGGCCTACAATTACCAAAATAAATGGCCAGAAGACGTACGCCTGTATATTTCCCGGTCGTTAAGTGTACCTGTTTAATGATATGTGTTAATCAACAAAATTATTTAAAGCTGATCTGGGCAATTAGGCCTACCCATGTTTGTTTAATACTTACGCATTTTATTGGTATATTATTTCCGTCTAGGTTATGGGAGCACAAATGTTGACTATATAGTGTATAGTCACATGACTATAATAACACTGATATTTCGAAGGCAGGCCCTACAACAAAAGGTAAGTTTGTTTAGTAGTCTACAACTGGAAACTTAAACTAGGCCTATACGGCTTTATTATCTGATAGTGTAGAACCAAATTGAAGGCAACACGACAAATAATTGTAATAATGCTTGCATGAATTATTATATTTATTATTTCAGTTTAAATATGTTTGCTAGCACTGTCATAAGCTCTTGCAACTTCAGTTTTGTTGCAAGCAAATAAGCTACTATTATTTAATCTTTTTATATGTGAAGTAGAAAACATAAGTTGCCCATACGTGTTTGTTTATTTTTTGCAACGTCATTAAATGTTAAAATTTTGATCATACCTAGGAAAATATACAAAAAATGTTAAATTTTAATTACTTGTAGTAGGCTATCCATTGCTGTAATATGAAATAACTCCATTAACATTGCTCACCTAACAATAGTAAGATTAACGCGCAGATAGTATTGAAAATAAATTATTTGTCTGAGATCTAAAAAAAAAATAAATAAAATAAATAATCCAAAGAAAATCACAACACACTTTGGATGTTATTGCAATCATAATATACCTTAACTGTTGACATGTTTCGGTTGTCAGCTGGAAAGCACATGGTGGTGGAATGATACATAATGTTTTTGTTTACATTGTCCTACTTTTTATGATCTGTTAAATAATGGAATTCTTACACGGTATGGACAGTAGAAGAAAATCATTAGAATAACAGCTAGCATAAGAGTCCCTAACTCATCCAAATCCTAATTATAGAAACCGAAAACACATTGCCGTCCTTGTAAATACGTGAAACTGTTACTTTCGCAATTAAAAATGTCAAATTTTTTCTTAACAGTCTAAAGTTAATTTTGGTAGGCACTTAGGACACAACCCCAACCTTCCAGAACACAGCCTCATTAGCACTGTAGAACTCCCTAGCATCGCCTTAAAAGGAACTTCACTGTTTAACTGTTTTACACTTTAAAATATATTTCTAATTTGACACTTCTCTGTTACTTTAGTTAACATTTAAATCATGTAAACAAACGATACAGCGACAAATTTATTATGAAAATACTTAATCACCTCACATAAAGAAAGTACACATTTTTGTAATAGGCCTACGGCATAAAACCAGTCTTGCAACTGTAAAATTTTCAGAGCAAATAAGTGAGAAGTAAGTCTTGAGCAGGCACAGAGCAAGATACACATACAAATTTGTGTTTTACTACTCGCGAGCTATAATTTGCCATAAAAAAAAGCTGATACGTTTTTCGATACTACTGCAAAGGTGAATGCTCTATATTAATTACTTTTTACATTTTTTTTTGTTTTGTTTTACACAATCTGTTCGTTGTATCATTTCGATGACGTTTTAATAAAAGCAAGAAAAGCTGTGAGTTGTTTACAGATAAGTACAGCTGTTTAGCATTTGCTTCAAACTGTGCGAGTTGTCTTGTTATGCATGCTGCACTAGCTTAGGTCCTTGAATATAGTTTACTAAATAACTTATTCACTCGCACATTCACTCTCTCCATATATACTAGAATTCTGCGTTTGTTGGCGAGACTGTCGGCACTACGCCTTCACTTCACAGTTCGAGGAAGGAACGGGTTATCAGCACAACAATCTTCGCACGTATCATGTGTCCCATTGCTTGCCATTGGACTCACAGTGGAAGAGGTGTCTAACGACCATCCAAGAAAATATACAAATATTTAGCTAGTTTGACACAATGCCCTTGTCTAGCCAGACAGCCTTAAGGGCACGGTGTACCGCAATTTTCATCATCATTATTTTATTTTGTATTTGTACCAGATATTTATTTTCTTGTTTTAGACACAAAATGTGACTAAATTTGGCTCTTATGAACTTTTTTTATCTCGCACAGTTTTCGCGTAATGGCTTGTTAAAGTCGTATTTTGCATGTTTCCGTTTTAAGGACTACACTAAAACCAACCTATATGCCAAACTCAATAAAAATCACAGTGAATAAAGACATTGCAGGCTACAATGTCATGCCCATAAAAATAAAGAATAAAAATTATTTGTATTAAAAAAATTTAATTTTTAGAATTTTTATTTTTAGTTTCTGCATTTTTTAAAAATATAAATAATTTTTATTCTTTACTTTTATGAGCATGACATTGTAGCCTGCAATGTCTTTATCCAATATGATATTTTTTTGAGTTTGGTATATCAGTTGGTTTTAGTGTAGTCTTTAAAACGGAAACATGCGAAACATGACTTTAACAAGCCATTACGCGAAAACTATGAAATATAAAAAAATTTCATAAGAGCCAAATTCAGTCACATTTTGTGTCTAAAATAAGAAAAAAATATGTAGTGCAAATAAAAAATATAATAATGACGATGAAAATTGCGGTAGACCGCGGCCGTAATTAATAATATTATTATGTGTGGTGGTGTACTTTTTGGAAAGATTTTAAACTGTTAACTAAAGTATTATTTCACTGCTTTGTTAAAAAAAAGTTTCAAAATGAAATATAATTAAATTCGATCCGTTAGCCTTTCAATATCTTGCATTCTGAGCAAAGAGTGTTAAGAATTATTTAGTTTACATAAAATTGTGGTAGATTGAATTGTGTGTGTGGTTACAGATAAAATGGCAACAACAGTGAAAGAAGATTTCCTCGCATGTCTGCAACCTCTCCATATTGCAGCGACGGTACTTGGCACAGAACCTTACCAAAAGACCGAAGAATCAGAAGATGGCAGCAGAAACAGATATTCTCAAATGAAACGTACATTTAGAATTCTGTACAAGGTTTTTCTTTGTTCAGCACTTACGGTTGTTCACATTTTAAAAATGTACTCTTATGCAGCTGATGACGGGGAAAGTACGCATACGATATCTGACGCAATAGCTTACATAATTTTGGCCAATATATCTTTTTTCACCTACCAAATAAATGTTCTAATAATGTTGTTGAAGAACAAGTCACATAGCAGAATAGTAAAATTGTTTCAGGACGTTGACAAAATCATTTTCATCGACGCAAGCAAATTTTATAGAAAATGGTTTAAGTTTTCATTGGTAATTATTTCATCATTGTCAGTAATAATAGTGGTAACTTCAATTTCAATTGTTTGTGTGTCTAGTCAACACATCTTCGTATTTTTGCTGAGATCAATTAATAAAATAAAACTACTCGTAATTTTAATTACAATGGGAATTTTTCTTAATTATGTGTTACTCATCAGACAAAGATTCGTCTTAATGAACCAAAAACTACGTAGCTATACATACTTAAACTCAAAAAGAGTAATTTCACACGATTTGTTTCATATAAGTAGACAAAGGATTCGTAGCTGCTGTTCTCGCAATGAAAAAATTTTTCCAGCTGGGAATTTGAATTTCAAGACGCGTAGGCTAATAGCTACCAACGACGCAGAAAAAGGATTCTTCATTAAGAACATAGCTTCATTAAGGCGGGCTTATAATAGAACGTGTCAGATCATGTCATTAATTGACAATGTTTACGGGATACCAATTCTTTTAAATATACTGGTATATTTCGTAAAGTCTACTATGTTTATTGTGGCTTTAATATTAACCAAATTTATATTATCATTCGCTATAGTTCTAAATAACTATTTTATTGATATGTATAGTGTGCTATGGACGGCAACGTATTCTATCATGGTAATTTTTACGTTGTACGTATGTGGTTCAACCTCTGAGGAAGCGCAAACAACAAAAGAGATAGTCTATGATTTACTTCTACAACCAGATTTAGAAAACGAGGAGTTGGAAGAACTGATTAAATTTGTAGACTTGATCAATAGCAGAGACGTGACATTTAAAGGGAGTGGATTTTTCGCTCTCAACTTATCCTTGCTGACGAGCATGGCTGGAGCTGTTACGACGTGTGTTCTCGTGCTGTTACAAGTTTCAGTTCCTGACTAAACTTCACCTGACGATGTTACTTAAACCCGATTCCTTACGTTGTACCTACTTGCTCAAGTGAATCACATAATTTAATGCATGTTTTTTTTTTTTTGCAGTGAAACAAAATTTTGAAAATCAACTTATGTATTTTCATAAACGTTTGTAGATGGTTCTGTAGGCTTAAAACGTAACGTAGCAGTACTTTTCTTTTTTGTTTAATTAAAGAAAATAATAATTACATTTCAAACTAACTATAGACTAGTCCACAGCAGAAACATCGTGAATTCGCTGCTAATACTTACATTGCTCAAACAATAATTGAACACAAACACTTAAGTACGGTTTATAAGAATATTATATCATATTTAACTAGGGAACAGATTCTCGAACGTGCAGGGGGTTGTTATGCAACCACAAAGACTAAGTCACAAGCAATATATCAATGTTACACTTTATATGTACAAATGTACAGAAAGCATGAGGATAGAGTTTTTGTTCGAAGTCTCTGTCCAAAGTGTTTGTACAAACAGTAGGCCACCGTGAAGTCGGCCAAAGTAAATATGACTCGCCGAAAGTGACAAAAAGCTCGAGTGCCACGTAATTTCAGCGAGCATTGACGAGCTCAAAGTACGCAGCGATTTAAACTCGCGAGTCGCAATCACATATTTAATCACATTCCGCTTAGCGTGCGTAGTTGTATTTGATATCCAGTTTGGTAGGTAACGACCTGCATCCTGTTGTCATCTATTCTTCTGATTCTTGACCATTCAAAGAGCAGGATGCGCCTTCTGTCTCCTAATTAAAATCAAATAATGATAACAATAGGTAATGCATGGGCATATTGTTAATGCGTAGGCTCTTGGTTATGTGGTTGAAATTCATTAATGTTAATTTAAAATGTAACAAAGTACCGGTATAATAAATGCCTTTGAATACTAATTAATGGCATAGTTATTAATAATTCTACAGAACACTTCTACAGAGAAAAATAAGATATTGCATGAATGACTTCTCTGTAACCAAAAAAATTATACCCATTCTCTGTACCAATCACAAACTCCTGGAATATTTTCATACAATGCTACATCTGTGATAATTGTAACTACATTTATATTGAATTAAGTTATATTAATTACAAATAATTAAAGACAACATCTTGAAACATTCACTCCACTTTGAAAACAAAAATATTAATAAAACTGTTTCGATTGCCAGGGGTGTTGGGGTAATACAGTAATATTCATAATTATTATCGGTAACGGAACTAGTTTTGAAGGAGTGGGCCAAAATTCAGCGAGGCCCTAAGAATTTCCTCACCCGCCCATTCAGGAGCTGCAGTTTATTTTGTACTTTCTGTGCACAATTTACAATGCACGTAGTCTTTCTTGTGGTTTATTGATAGAAAGGGCATGCTCAGGACTTCATGATTGGACGAACATTGATACAAAAAATTGCACTGCAGTAATTTATTTCAGTTCGAATTAATGTTATGTACAACTCTATTCAATGTTACACTTTCCTTTGCACAATAAAAACATTATGTCATTAATGATCATTGCATGTTTCTTTGGTTAATGTTGTGTTTAAAAGTGCTGGTGTACCCATATTTAAGTGTATGTTTGTGTCGTTTATATTAAATATTCAGGTGCTGGTTTTTTATTTGTTTATTAACGTTTTTTATTTTGCCAATTTATGGCATCAAGCATTTTCATACACTTAACCAACTACATAATACCTATGACAGTTACATAAAACCATGCACTGAATTTATTTCTTAAGTTCAAAGTAACATGACGTAAGATTTAAATTTGGCAATACGTCTTAGTTTACCTAGGGAAGTAAGGACACGTTAACGAAGAAATAGTGAAATGATTTCTTCATCAAATAATAAAACAAGAAGTTATCAGCATAACTTTCCTCAAAGTTGATGTAAATTAACCCTGCAAATTAAAATTGTTTACATAATCTAGGAATATTAAATGATGATATCAATTTAGACCACTAATACGCTATATATATATATATATATATATATATATATATATATATATATATATATATATATAT